>WYDI02002516.1:0-16931 GCA_009867235.2 Psittacus erithacus
GGGTTATTCCTGCTTCAGGTAAAGGCAAACCCACTCGTGGGATTGCTTTTGCTCAGGGGCCCGGATATACTTGGTGGCCTGTACGGGGCAAAACTGAGCAATTCCTGGACAGCCTAGGAAGCCTGTAGTCCATTAGGCTGCCTCCAGTGCTATTTCACTTGCTTCCTCCACAAATAGAGTATAATTTTCTGCATGTGGTCACTTTTGACTTGCCACTTTCGACTATTCATCGTTTCCTTCCAGCCTAGTCTTCCTCATGGCAGCATGAGTTTAAACTCCTGCCATGGGCTAAGCCTGGAAAGACAACTTCAAGTCCTGAGAAACAGAAAAGAAGAACTGACTTGTTAACTAGATACAAGAATACAAGTACTTTCTATTTCTAGCACTGTATCTTCTGTGTGATTCAAAGAATTAATTTAGATAGCATTTAACCAGATGGAAGTTGATTTTTTTCTTTTTTTCCGAAGAATATAGCAGGTTTAATATATTTTTTCCATTGTTATTTTTATATAACATTACCATTCTGTTTCTTTTCAACTGTCATCTTTTCTGCATTCTGTCTTCACCTTCTGGTTTTCAGTGGACTTTGCCATGATCTCAGTTTTAAAAGTTACCCCTTAATCCTTATCATTGTTTAGCCAATGTAATATACTGTGTACTAACCTTTTACTTACTAATCTTATATATAGATATTTTTGTATGCTCAAATAATGAACACTGAATAAAATATAATTAAATTGAATGTGCTGGCAATCTGTTACAAAAAAGAAGGGAAAAAGGCAGAAGGAAACTTAGCTTCTTCCCTTATACCACTTTCATTGTACTGAAAGCAGTTATGTGCTTAATCTTCCCACCTAGTAGTTCTATGCTTTTAAGAGGATTATATTATTAATAGTTTAATTATTCATTGCACATTATTTTTCCAAATCGTACAAAGGTTTTTGTCATTTGGTTTTAAAAAAAATTAATTTAATGTTTCCTTCTTTTTAATAGTCACGACTTATTCTGGTTTTGCCTGTATTTTCATGAAATGTGCTTCAAGAAGAAGACAAGGAGATGTCTGTAGCAGAAGGAGGTAGATCCCTTGCCAGCACAGTGACTGAAGCCCCTGGAAGACTAGCACAATCAGGCTCTACTTGAGAGACTACAGTTTGATTACTGTCACTACCAGTTGGATCATTAATCATAACAGTGGTAGTAACAGCAAGTTTCTTGACCTCATCATGAAAGGCAGGGAGGCCATCCACTGGAGCAATTCATCCTCCAGGCAAAAGAAAACTGTAGGGAGGATGCCTTTTATTACTAGTGTGCTCTTTTTTTGCCCATTAATTCTGCCTATAATCTTGACAAAAATGTGAGGGTTTTAGGAAGGCAAGATCTTGCATTTCTTCTGCTCCTTGAGGAAACATCTTTTGTTTCTGATTACTGAGGAACATACTCATTTTCTCATCCTTCTGCATCCCTCACTATGTAGTAGCTTGGCATTGGAAGTCAGCAATATCAGTAAGTATCTGCAGCTGTATGTAACAATAGTGCATGAGACTGTCTTTCGTTATATAGAGGTTGGCTGCATGGAAAATTACTATGGGTCTCCTTCTGAGCAGCAAAACATATATTCCTTACAAAGTGGTTATTATCTAGTGGCTGAGGTATATTTACAATCTGTTGCTGCCAAAGGAGTTAACCCTGAAAACCCAGAGGGACTTCTAAAAACTAAAGATTACAAGGTAGAAAACATCCAGGGTTTCCGTTCATTTTGCTGATGGAATTGACAGCATTGTGACCTGCCTTCCTGTCCATGAAAGATGTGATTCATTTTTTTGTAATCTGTAGTATTTATGCCATTCTGCTGACAGCATCTGCTATTTGCTGGTTTTAATTTCCTCATGTGAAACTCCTCCATTTTCCAAGTTACTGAAATACAACTATTCTTCAATGAAAAGAGCTCAAGCAATTCCTGAAAATTAAAGACAATTTGATTCTCACTTTCCTTCAGGATTATTTGCAAATCCTGTTACTTTTTTCAACAGATTCAATAATGAAAGTGCATTTTTGAATACTTATTTTCAGGATAAGCAAGGTCAAATTTCAAGGAATTTCTATTTTGAGGCTCAGAAAATTATTTGGAATGATAATATCTTTATTGAAAAGCTTCAAAGACATGGTCAAACATAGTAACAAAGTACTTGCAAGTCATATGTAAAAGTTTCAAAGCATCTATGCAAATAAATACTCACATGGGAGGATAATTAACATGGGTGTGTCAAAGGGGTCCCTTTGTGACTGAATTTCTTTTCTTTATTAATGATCCACTTTCCATATAACGTAAGCAATGCAGTATCATTGGATGATTACCCAGAAACACACACTTTCCAAGACCATAGAGAACTCTTCATTGAACCGAGTGTTTTCTGCAATATTCTAATTTATATACTGCACTGAGAGTTAATGGGTATTTAAATGGTTTAAAAAGCAGTTTGCAAAACAAAATTTTTAAGAAATATCCATAATAAATCTATAATCATGAAACCAGCCTCTGCACACAGAAGTACACCTCATTTGGATGGCAGTATGGCAACATCAGCTCTGATTCATAAAGAAATAACTGCGTAAGAAGTGTCTGTTAAACGGCAGTCGTCGTGACTTCCAGTCATAGCAGAGGACCTTGAGTGTATTAGCAAAAGCATAATATTATTCCCCTTTTTTTTTTTTGTTTACACAGTTAGTGCTTAATAAAGACTATTTAAATGCTTATTTGGGTGTGCCATCTAAATTATATGGTATTTCAAATACAGTGGTTTAAGTACAATATTTCAAATTCCAGCTCCAGGCATGATCCCTTGATACCAAGTGAGAAGCACAATGGAATTGGGCAAGAAGCTCTGTCTCAGACCTAATTTTCACTGTATTTACTCAAAACTTCAACATTGCACTGCATAGCTTACACTCCAAACTTCTATATTTCTTTTTTTTGTTGACAAAACAGCTAAAGGTATTATTTTACATTTTATGTATATAATTCATATTTATATTTCTAATTGTTCAGATGCCTCCTGAAAATAAGTCTTTTCATGTTAGATTCATTTGGACTCATGCTTAAAGCCTAAATCCTATTATTTTTTTTCATCTGCTCAGTACCAGATTTCTTAAAGGGTGACCTTGACCAGCTTGGATTTTTACTTCTCCAGTTCTGCACAATGCCAGTTTGTATCTTCGTATTTCAAAAACTTAAACTGTTTTTCTTTTGCTCCTGTCAGGGCTTCTTGGTCTTTGGCCTGTATTTGGATGTTCAGTTTGTACTTTTTCACTAATTTTCTTTCTGACTCTTCTCTTTCACCCACTCCTTTTGTTTTCATATTACTTTTTTTTTTATTTTTTAAAAATATATTTTCACGCAGACAGTTCACAGCATTAACATATGTTTGTATAAAACTATTTGGTAGATGTCAGTATTCATACAAATAGGTCATAGCTAAATCTTGGCTAGTGCTGAGAGTTAGCACAGTGGAACTGAACCATATAACTCACTAAATCACCTCAGTCTTAACCTCTGTCTCATCCAGTCATGTGATGCAGACTTTACATTACAGAGAGTTTGTAAAGTATACAGAAGAGCCAAACAACTATGTATTTGCTATTTCGTTTAATATACACAGAGGCCAATTAAGCAGACTTTGAAATAAAGACTACTCAAAACTTTCAAATGAATATAAAGTAGTAATACTACTACTTATTATTACTGATATCATTATTAATAATGTAATTAATAATAACATCATTCATACTGACATAATTAATAATAACAACAACAACCTACCAACATGCAACACATTTATCAACCTGGAGGAACCAGAGATGAATTAATATTTCAGGGTGAATATCACCTAAAATTTGGAAATTTTGTCAGAAATTACACTAATATTTTGGGCTAATCTTAAAAACATCTGCCCACAAATTCTCATAGACTTTATGTGCAAAAGTAAAACAACAATAAGACTAGTGAACAGAAATCACTAAGATTTTAAAAAATTTAGCATCTTTTCCAATTAATAAAATTAATTGGTCAATAAATGGCATGCACTAATAAAAATTCTTGAAAATATAAATGTCTGACAGGCTGGAAATATTACATCAGCTTTCTTGTTTCTCATTTCCAGTTTCCTTTGCACCCTTTCAGCTGTATGTAGAGATATAAGGGATTATTGAAAAGGCATAGCATTGTTGAGAGAAGAAGGACAGAAGGCACTGAACTGTATCTGGGGAAAAATAGAAAATTGAACTATGACATTTCTGCTAGGGCAGAAATAATACTTTTATGCATTCACAGTTTGTGATAATAGCGTGGGATTTGTGCTACATGCTTAAGTGGATACATTGAACAATCATATTCCATAATACATTGTTTTGTTTTCCATATGAAATCCTCAAGTCAGCTTACTTCAGACATGTTAACAGACATGACATGGGTTAAAACTTAAACTGGGGAGTTCAGGTTAGATATAAGGAAGAATATATCTACTTTTATCTACCCTACTGTTACTGTGAGGGTGGTGAGGCACTGGAACATGTCGCGACGCGGGAGTCACAAGCAACGCTGAGCCAACCAATATGATCCAGTGAATGCCGCTTATTACCTGTTAACACACTGCTTATATAACAAACTTGAACAAGCACGAGCATCATAACAACTTCTGATTGGTCTGACAACACTGTTCACGCGCCTGATAGCAACACTCGATTGGCCCCTGCTGGATGCCCACGCGCATGCCTCGTGCACCCTGCAGAGACACCATCTTTCAACCCCGAGGTGTCTGGATCGCTCACAAGGTGTCGCCGTCGCGCAGCCAGTCCCAACAGGAACAGGTTGCCCAAAGAAGTGGTAAATGCTTCATCCCTGGCAGTGTTCAAGGTCAGGCTGGGCAGGCATTTCATGGTACAGTCTAAACCAGAAAACCCACTATGGACAAATTCTTGAAGTTTTTCCTGCTCCCTCATTCTTAATTCCAATACAGGCAGTTGTAAATCCTACTTTCCCTGCTGCAGGTGAGTAAGACTTTTAGGATCAAAAACTCAGCATGAGTAAATGGTAAATATTGTATTTTTTAAAAAAATCTCTGTTTTGTCATCCTAATTAACAATAATTTCTTAAAATTTAATACTGTAAAAGAATGTCCTTTCACATACCTTTTAAATACATACCTCAGTTCTGAAATACCCAGCATGAAAACTGCAGTAGAATAGTAAGTTTTCCTTATAGTATATACTCTGCTGGCTTGAGTCATTTTTTGTATTCTTTATGTTGAGGGATCAACAAAATTAAAGTATCTCTAAAACAGATCAGCATACTTCTCTCTCCATTTCTGTATCTTTTTAACTTTAAAGATGAGGCCTGGGGAGGCTGGCAGTGTCACTGTGCAATCTACTTTGCAAAATCTGTATTGTGATACATGGCATGCAAGGAAGTAGGCAGCCAAAGATACAGAAAAAGATTGGGAAATTACTTTCTATATTGAATTGCACTGTGCGGTGAGTGTTGATTTTTTTTGTTATATCCTGCAGCTATCTTGTCATAATAATTTTTTTTGTAAGTCCTTTCCTTTTGTTTCTAGATTTTCCAAGACTTAGCAGCCTGTCTGACAGAAATGAACAGTAACTCTGAAAATTCTTCGGTACAGTATGAATACTGATTAATTTTCTGATGTATTTTTAGTCATATTCCATTAAATATGTAAAATGATGAGTTGCTAGTATTGGTGAGAGGCGGAAGTGGAATATAATTAATAGATGAAAGAATGCCCCTTCAAAAAGTAGCTGCTACAAGTACACTTGGCTGATCATGAAATTTCTAATTCCAGCCCTCATATCTATATTTTACATTGACTATACCCTGGGGCCTTAGAAGTGAGCTTCATTTACTGAAAAGTCATGGGAAGTCATGTTTATTGTCTCAGCAGGTAGCTGTACTTTAAGTGCAATACTGAAAGACAAGAGAAAACAGAGGCCAGTGTATTAGAGGTACTCCATAGCTTCCTGACAGGTGTGTGTGGCAGAAAAAAGAAGAAAAAAAAAAAAAGAGAAAAAAAAAAGAAGAATGGCCCATGCAACAGATTCTGTCAAGGTTTAAATATTTCTGATTTAAGTACATCAGCCTAAGTTCTTCAGTGTTGCCAAATACATAGGAATGGTGTAAACAATCTCTCCTGTGGAAGGAAATGTGACCAATCTAGCTATCTAAGAATCTCTGTGAGCTTTGGTGTAGGCTGTAAGCATTTCAGTTTTATCCTTCAGACTCATATCAGTTCTTTAACCATACACATGGAAGGATTTGTGTATTAAAACTGACTACAGTAATGAAATATTTGTTTATTCAATTTCAGAAAGGATACTTATCTCTCTAAGGTTGCAAAGCAAAACATTATGCTAACATATTTCATATATGTAGGCAGCAGCAAGACAACCCTGGACAATCTGTTCTCTTTCTGTCACATAATATTCTTAGTGCCTAATAACATTGTGATAAAGGGTCTGTACTGTATCTGTGTAGCTGTGTTTATTGCCATATGGTAGTTCCCAAATTACATTGCACTCTGATGAGTAGAGATTGGCCAAAATGGTCTGGCTGGCTCCCAGCATCAAGCGATTGCTGAAAAGGATGGTACACACTAATGGTGGCAACACGGCTGGTAATACAGCATTTCCATCGAGTTACCTTTACTGCCAGCTATTATTTTCTAAATTTAAAAAAGGAGTTCTTGTTTACCCTTATTATTAATTATTACATATCCCTAAGGCACATCACCCATGCTTCTGCTAATAACACCTTTCCAGGGGTATAATATTACCTAATTAATCCATTAACAAATTAATCTAAATCCTTGACAAAGTTCATTTGAGGTTTCCTATTAAGAGTGTCAGTCATACTAGTTACTCTAAACCTTTGACTTCTGGGTTTCTTGCTAGTGTTTCTGAGAGAAGTAGCATATGTAAATTTTTTAACATAAGTTTCACAAGATTGTGTGGGACGAGCCAGAAAAACCTACTAAACTTGGACCAGCACTCCAAATGATGTATGTGTTTATTATGATACTTAACATCCTGACCAAATGTAAAAATGCGTTTCACCAGTTTTTCTGACCATTTTGCAGACTTTAGTCTTTTGTGACACCTGCCATGACATTGCTGTTTCTTAATCCAGCCAAAAAATCCAGTCCTAACCTGGGCTAATAATTATCAGCACAGCCAAACAGTCCCAGTACATTGACAAGTTCACATTGCAGATTTTAGTGTAAATTAAAGGCATCCCAGCAAGCTCTAAACAAATTATCTCATATACTAGGATATAGTATATGAGGATGATAAGGGTCATCTCCCATATGAAGATAAGCTAAGAAAACGGGCTGCTCAGCCTGGAGAAGAGAAGGCTGCATTGAGACCTCACAGCAGCCTTCCAGTATCTGAAGGGGGCCTACAAGGACGCCAGAGAGGGATGTCAGAGAGTATAATGATAGACAAGGGGCAGTGAATTCAAGCTTAAACAGGGGAGATTTAGGTTAGGTATTAGGAAGAAGTTCTAAGTTCTAAAGTACTGGAACTGGCTGCTTAAGGATGTTGTGAATGCCCAATCTCAGGCAGTGTTCAAGGCCAGATTTGATGGGTCTTTGAGCAACTTGGTCAAAGGTGTCCCTGCCCATGGCAGCGGGGTTTCAACCAGATGATCTTTGAGGTCCTTTCCAAACTTAACCTATGATTCTATGATTTATTCTCTACTAGAAGTAGTTTTCTCATGGAGCTGAAAGTTGATTCATAACTTAAGCTAACTTCTTGGAAAAATAAATGAGTTTACATAAATTTTTGATATGTAAGCAGTTATGGTACAGTCCCATCAGTAATGTTGAAGTGCCCTATGTTACGGCACATTTCTGTGCTCACAATAAACTCTAAAGTTATAGAAATAAGGCATATCTAAGTCTGTAAAACAAAGCATTTGCATTTTGGAATTACTGAATTGTACACAGAAAACCATAATTGCATCTCTTCATATTCTATTATATCCTATTATCCCACAGTGGATTAGCACTAATACAATTCACAAAGTATTTCCAGAACAGCAACACACAGGAAAAGTCAGAAGGCTTATATTAGTTATTGAATTCTCAAGTGAAACTTAGTCTGCTATTATACCTAGCACTTCATAAGCTTCTGTTTCTTAACACCAAAAGTGCAGAAAATTCTGTGAAACAGAAAGATGTTAAGATTTTGTAACTGTTGAAACTTATTTAATAGTGATCCTGATTAGCCTATTTTGTACCTGAATTTGACATTCTAGAGGAAGAAGGAGACATTAAATGTGGAATTAAAAATCTGAAAAAAGTTATGTCACACTGAACAAAAGATTTCTATTGTCCTCAGTTATTTTTATTTTTTCTTACCAATGTCTGTTTCTTCTAAAAAATTTATCTATTGATGTTTCTTGATAAATGATTAAAAAAACCCTAAAATAGAAATGAAATATTTTTTCTTTGTAAAAATGCTCTCTTATGTCTACCACAGTAAAACTATTCACGAATGCTGTTCAAGTTCATTAAATATTTCTAAGTTCTTCCAGGAATATTTTTTTCTCACAAATATGCTTCCTACAAATATGTGGTGCTGTAAAATACTTATGATTATGACCAAATCTTCTCATTTATTAAGTCCTATGCATGAAATCAAGTCCTTGGCTTCAGAAAGGTTTTCATTAGATAACATGAAAAATTTCTTTTTAGTAAAATCAATGAACAGTCTAGTTTTGTCTGCAGTCTTTTTTTCAACAGTGTTCTGCCATGAACATGACTCCCCAAATCCTCTGCTTTGTTTATGTGTTCTCTATCTAGCTTTAAGCATCCTCTTGATTCAGTCTTTGACAGAAGTACCTGTTTCCATCCTTAGGATCCTGTATAACCTTCATCTGATCCTAATACCTTACAATTGAGTGTTAGAGAGAAAGGGTATCTCTCTAAAAGCTAAAAGGAAGGTTCCCAGACAGCTCTGACATGGTGCAGCTGTGACCTTGAGTTAGTTTGCTGGGAAAATAACTGTGTCCTGTCCTCATTTTGCTTGGGAACTGCATTTAAACTGACATGCTCAGCCTCGGTCCTTGCTTGAGCTATTGTGCTTAGCCATGCACCTCACTGATCCTGATTCTGACCTGCTGATTTGAATTCCTGCCCTGACCCTGGATTTGTCTCATTACCACGGACTTGCCTGGGTGTGAGACTGTTGACTGAACTGTGTCACTGTCATGGGACTTGCTCTGCTCGCCTTGCTCAGGGTCCATGTCCCTTGGAAATCAGTTCACTTGCCCTGCCTGCATTGCTGCTGCTCGTGGCTCCAAGCCCTCCTTCCCTGTCAGAACAGACCACTCCTGTCTCTCCCTGACAGTAAGGCTCACTAAATGAGACCCTTCTTCTTTACTGGTACACTATTCCTTTAATATGGCTGTAGCAAAAGACAGTACCTTCCAGAAATAAAGCATGCAGCAAAAAAGAAAATTACAAATAAATTTATCATTAGGAGTGGAGCAGCAAAGAGAGCTCTAGACAGCTACTTTGGTACATTCAAATGACTAACCTTCCCATGATTAAGATGCCCTTTGCAGGAGCGAGAGACAGCTACTGTAAAGGGTCTAGAGGTTGTAACCCTCATAGATACATAGTGCTAAGGAAAATCGTAGTAGTGGCAGAAAATTACTTGGCATAATGAAAACATCACTTGATTATCATTCATTCAGTAATATTATTTTCATTAAGTAAATGGAGATTTCAAGAGCTTTCATGCCTCAGCCTCTCAGAAAAGAACACTGAAAAGCTGACCCTCAGCATGAATGTGAGCTAATAAAAGCTTTCCCAAATCGGAGGTAGACAGTGGTGCCTACCAAGGTGATGTTTGTCACTGTTTGAATCAACATTTTTGTGAAGCTTTAAAACCAATTCAGATGTGATTGCAAAAGCTGCCTTTTTGTAATATCCTATTTTATTGACAAAAAGGGATAGGGTCAACTCATTTTCATAACAATCTGCTTGAAAAAACTCTACCATTTCCACTTGTTTTGCAATACAGTTTATGAAAATATTATCTGGCTTCAAGTAGGCAAAAAGAAGGGGAAAAATGGCAACTTTTCTCTCTTTTGTTTTAATAGCTCTTTTAAGAAGAAAAGTCTACCTTTAATAAGCAAAAAAAGACAAAAAATAAGATAATCAACTTAATTTTTTCTCTGTCCATTAATCTATTCTAGGTTTGAAATACTGCTTCCTTTAAAAGCAAATAGTTCTCATTGAAACCTTTCACAAATGAAACAAATGGGAAAGGAAAATAAAAAAGATACTGTAAAAAGCAAGGAAGTGGCTTTCAAAAGCAGACACATTTGAAAGGCTCCTTTTTTGTAGAAGTCAGCAATGGCTACTGACAATGGGTGATAAGTGGTTGTCAGGAGACCTGGTTCTGGTTTTGGTTCACTACTTACAATGATGACTTCAGTGAATTTATTCTTTTATCTGATTTTGGATTATTCTAGTTCAAGTCATAAATTTCACTGATTATTTATTATTCATAATTGGAGTATGAATCATTTGATTGGACAAATTACTGCTTATCAATTGTTCCTGAACAGTTCACTACAAGTTATTTGTAATTTTCTCTCTGAGTTGCGTGAATGATTGCCCATGTCACATAGCAACGTTTTTGGTCCTTGAGGGGATGAAATAAGCTTTCTGAACTAATATGCCTGAAGAAAAAATCCTGCAGATTTGATTCTTGTCATTAGGAGTGGTTAGAGCAGACTGTTCATTGATCTTAGGGATGACAGGCAGAGGTAATATGCAGGCGCAGGATACTTTAGGATATTTGAAATATTTTGGTGACTTTCCTTAGCCCAACACAGGACAGCCTTTTCTATGGATCACAGATTAAGAAAATGACTGATAAAACTCATCAACAGATTTATCAGCTGCTTTATAATATTTAATTCCATTTTCTTTTGTGATACTCAAATACAGCAATTCACACCAGGTGTATTTCTAATAAGGAAGCTGAAGCTACATGTATGTTTTCTTTACCTGCTTTATTCTGTAGCTGGACAGAAACTCCAGAGTGTTTAGGAAGCTGCTGTGTCATTTCTCCCTCTTAGACCAGGTTTATGTCTGTGCTGAAGAAGGGCATGGATTGAGTGATCTGCTCTTTACTTTGTGTCATGCTGTCACCAGCTATTCTCTATTCTTAGCAGCATAAATGTACACAGTGGTCTTCGTCTCATATTGAATGTGTTAGTGCCAGGTCTTCTCTTTAAGCTTTTAAAGAACACATCTTACTGCTCTATTAAGTATTCAAAACTAAATAAAACCAAAAGGTCATCTATTCTGTCAGTGTTCAGTTGTGCTCAGGCAGACAGCAGAGCTTCCAGATGCATCCTTGGTCCTCAGTGTCTTCCAGGATATGGTGCCCTCTTGAATTCTTGTGAGGGTATTGCTTCACTCTGTGACTTCTGTCTTTTGCTACTGCAGGTCATTGTTTACTTTGGCCTCCTTTGCTTAGATAGGAGCCTTCCTCCTTCCTTTTCCTTTACTCAGATTTTGAAAGCACAGTACCTATATTCATATGCTTCATTGCACATTTGTGCCTGCACAAATCTCTACATTTTTGGGTTTTGAATTTTGAATAAAATTTTACTCTCTTCAATGCTCTCAAGAATAAACCCAGCAACTTTAAGCCAAATTAACTGCTAGTGTTATTATTTGCAAGCATGTGTTTCAATTTTTCTTTTGCTTTATTTCCCTGGTCCCACGCAACTTCTGTAATAAACAGGTCATGAGGACTCCAACGACTACCCTGCAGAAAGGAAACCAGCTCTGTTCCAGAGTTTAAAAGTGCTTTACTCCTGCTGAGGAATTAGACATGTATTTTTAACTACCAGTTTTGTAATTAGTCCTCCAATACCGCTCCTTGCAAAGAGAGCTATTTCGTTAACACAACGTTAGCCAATTCAGGTATTTAAAAACCCAAACACACCCAAAAATGTTTGTTTTAATTAATTATAAAGGGCAAAACCAGGAAAAAATCCAAATATTAATAAAAGACGGCAGTCTTGAAAAGGGCAAGAGGTAGATTAATACATGTATGTTCTATTGTATACGCAGAAGCACCTTAAATGAAGTTGTATGCAGAGTCAGGCACAATGGAATATCCATTCTTGCAAATTGTTCTCAGTAAATCTATCTAATCTTATTTATTTATCCTCAGATCATGCACATTTAGATCACAGTTCTGCCAGTTGAGTTAATAATTCTTATCTGAAAGTAATTACATTGGTCCATAAGTTTTCACCACTGTGTTGTTCCAGATCGTAACAAACTGTGTGATGTCTCATCACATTAGCATAAAATGCGTTGTGGTGGTGCACAGCATGGTGTAGAGGCAGATTAGAAATGATGCAGCATTCCAAACGGTAGTGAACTAGTAAGTGTCACTGGTATTTGGAAACTTGAGCATACTGCAGTTTGATTACTCTCTGGAGGATTTGTTTTTTATTCTTTCCTTTACATTTAAAGGGCTTGGACTGGATGTTAACTTTTATGAACCAGATTTGGTGCTCCAAGGAGCACTGTGAGAACCCGAAAAGACTTCAAACCTAGCTTTTGGTTACAAAAATGTGTCAGTTCTGAATCTATTGACCATCTGTCAGACTTCACTCACTACTTGGTAGCTGTCATTGTTTGTTATTTGATGCACTTCTATAATGACTCTCTGCAGGGAGCTACCAGTATCTCCATCACAGTGATTAATGAGGTCACTGTCTATCCGCAAGCATCTCATCCTATAATTATTTCTAGTTGCTATCAGCTAGTATGCCAGGTCAGATAAAAATAATGTGTTTATATATAATATTTGCCCCAATAATAATATTCACCTGTTGTGAAGATATTTCACTGATTGTTTTTAATTAGTATTTTTCTTTAATTGCATTTGAGATGTCTTTTAAACCAAGCCAAGTCAAAATCATCTTCTCATGACCAATAAAATCAACTGTCCATATCTGATGCATGAATATTTTTTGTGTCTAAGATACTTCGTAGATAAATAAAAGTTTAAAATTCTCTCATTACTATTACTGCTACTGTTGTTGTTTTTAGATAGTGGTGCTTGCCTCAATCATAGAATCAGAGACTCATAGAATTGTTTGGATTGGAAGGAACCTTAAAGATCACCTGGTTCCATTCCTCCTGACACGGGCAGGGACCCTTTCTACTAGATGCTCAAAGCACTACCAGACCTGTCCTTGAACATAGTCCATAATGGAGATCTAGCAAGCAAGCACAGAGGTAGGTTTTCCTGCCTTGAAAAACCTGAAAAATTTTCCTAATTTTTTTATTTTTTTTTTTTTTTTTTTTTTTTTAGAATAGTAGTTATGCCCATGAAGACATAATTCCCTTCCTAAGGAATTTTAAATCAAAAGAGGCAAGCTTTATTGTGTTAGGGACCAAAAAAGAAGGCTAAAATATTTCAGCAGAATTAGAGAAGAATTACTTTCTTGTCATTCAAGTATCATAGGAAAGAGCAACATCAGGGCTTATCTCCAGCATATTATTTAGGACTGTGCAAAATGTCTTTTCTGAACTGAGAGACTTACTTTGGGTACTTTCTGTAGAAGCTAAGATAAAAAATGATCCAGATTCAGAAAGTAGAAGCAACAGTGGGACTTCCTGTTCTTCTCTCTGCCCAATGCACTTTTCATGTGGTGGCATAGCAAAGGGAATTTACATATCCAATATAAGGGAACTGTCAGGTTCAAATTCTTTCTATTCCAGAGTGATTTAGCACTTTTAGGATGACAGAAAGAACTTGTAAAATATGTCAGATCTTCTTTTTATCACTTTAGTTTTGTGTAAATTATTGGAAAACTTTGAGAAAACTGCAAATAATTTTGGCTGCCTTAAATTCGACACTTGGTGGGCTCACCTAATATTTGCCAACTTGCATTCTTATTTGGACCATCAATTCAGTATTCTGTATTTGTAAAATAATTTCTGAGGATGAATATATCAACATTTGTGATGCACTAAATACCACAATGGCATAGACTATGTACATAAAGGGAGGCAATGATAATCTTACTATCAACAATAAGCTTTTGTGTCAATCTGAAAGTTTGTCATGAATATTCTGTTCATCCATTACTTAGTGGAAAATGTTACCAAAGTTAAAGCAAAAGAAAAAAATGTGGTTTACCAGATAATTTTCTCAGTTCTTAACAATAAATTTGCTCTTTGAACTGTTAAAAAACTGTTTAACTGTTAATAAAACTGTTTCCTTTTATGATGGCCATTATCTTCTGCTCTAATGTATTCTATTTACCAGAATACCTTGTCAGAACTATTATTCATTGCTAGACTAATTAGCTTTTCTATTAAGATATGATAATCAAATTCCTTTCTTTTCTAAAGTCCAGTCACAGGTGCACACTGAAACCCAGGTCATTTTACTGAGGTTGTAATTTCTCTACTCACTACCAGCTCTGACAGTTTGCCCTTTTTGCAGTGAAAAACCTTCACTGCACTAAATAAACTGTTTACTCGAGAAGCACAGTGAGGCCTAGTGAGAAATCCCTGGTAAAACACAGGATACAGCAAGATTTCTGGCCAAAACTGAAAAAAAGGAGCAGAGATGTTTGCCTACAGACAATTCAGAGATGGATATGGGCAAGGCTGGAGAAATAGCACACTTCCCCTGATGCGTGGAAGGATGTTAGGGCTAGGAAAAGGGTTAGGGTTAGCACCAGAAACCTTTTTCAGGGGTGAATTTTAAAGAAAAGGAATGCCAAGACAACAGTCTTGTGTACCAACTAAGTGCTGAAGAGCAAGGGATGGAGAGATCAAAAGGTATGGGAAATTTGTTCAGGTGATAATAAGCTGAGGGAGTACTGGCAAGACTGATGTGGGGATGTGATGATCATCGTGGAAAGCATCTAAGTCTTGCTCAAAGGTCTCCAGAGAAAGGGCTGAGAGGCAAGTAAAATCAAATGTAAGTATAATTGGTCAAAGATTAGCTATATCATCTAGGTAGTTTTACCTGGGACTTCTCAAAACTGAAACATCATGGGGCAAACAGATTTTATGTTGTTTGTTATGTTGTAAGTTATGTTTATTGCGAAGGATATATTTTTGTACTGCTAAAGGAAATGCCTTACACAAAAGTAGCTCCAAGGCTGAAAAGAGCTAAGGGGATGTTCTGGAAGTGCTCTTGATAAAAACACAAGCTACATAAAAAAAATGCATTTGAGAATGCATTGAGGTGAGAACTGTACCTGTGCGCATTCAGAACATACAAAAATCACCAGTTTGTTGACAGTTCACCTGGTTTCAGCTGTGTGGTACTTAGTTGCTGGCTGGGATTAAACTACAACACAGCTGATCTCCAGGACTCATTATTTTAAGGCAAGTACTTCTTGGTTGCTTCTGTATCTTGCTGGCAAAGCAGTCAAGATTTTCCTTTTTCCCTCAGTTTTGAGGGGTATCTTTGAAAAAGGGAAAGGAGAAAGAAATTGCTTAATATTATTCTTTGTTCTTTCTCTCTCCTTTCTCTGAAATACTAGTTTGGAAGAGAAAGGCGAATAGCTTCCCCAGGAAAAGCTAAAAAAGAAGAAAAGAAACAGAGAGAAATCAGAGGTATGTATTTCACTGTTCTGATTGGGAAAAGATGGTGACTTGGACAAGTATTGGTGATGCAGGAACAGAATAAATATGAGGAGGCTGGGGATGATAGAGTCATGTGGTTCCTCTCAGTTAATGGCTTGGGTGATGCTTTAAAATATGATGCAATGAATCAGAGCTTGTTCAGTGAATGTTTAACTTTCTTTAACATATGAAGAGAATGAGCAGTGCTGTGGCTTCCACATGGTCTGAAGATGGCTCAAGGTTGTTTTGAAAAACCTAGTCAGGGAAAATTGTACAATATGGCCTCAAGAAAATTTTATTAACTGGGAGGTGGGCAGCAGATTTCACTACAGTTTTTTGAACCTTAGGGATAGTAATAGTGTACTTCAACAGCCCAGAACAGCTCTAGCAGACTGTAAATTTTGAACTTAATGAAAATAATTCTATAAGATACCATATGTAATACTGAATCAAACACAAAGGTAAATTCCAGTCTCAAAAGCTACTCCTTTTCTTAGTTCTTTCTATTTCACAGTCTATTTGCTAGTTAAAAGCCATTTGTTTAGCTTCATAATATCATAGAATTGTTGTTGTAAGGAATAAAGAAGATCTTGTGTCACCAAAAGCTTTACTCTTTAGAGCTATAGAAAACTTGTACAATCTCTTTCCTTACATTACCTATTCTATTTTTATTTTGCTTTCAGTTTGGTATTGTTTTCCACCATACAGCTTTGTCTCATGCAGATCATTGAATTTGTCAGGATTCTTTATTTGTTTGAAACTTTTCAAGTATAAGGGTTATTTTTCTACTAGCAGTTCTAAAAGTATATCTCTAGAAGATATGACTTGTATAATGATAGCCTAGGCTGCAAGAAGGGTCATGACTGAATAACAGAAAACAAACTAAATAAAACTAACATTTCCTTCATGTGCACAAATCAGCTGGGAGTTTCTCCTTTACATGAGTTTTGATTTTGAGTAGATCCAGTTATTCATTATGACAGGTTATAATTAGTCGGCATGCTGCTTACAATTGCTTAAGATTAGTCTCATACTTGCTGGAATACAGAAAATGTTTTGAATGAAAGGAAGTCATAGATCCTCTGACTGACCTAACCTGCTCGTCTGTCTGGAGATATTAATGGATTCAGTGTTTATGTGAGTGTCATGAGTTCAGCAGTAGCAGTCATTTTTTCTCCTTCTTAGTGGCTGGTGCAGCGCTGTGTTTCTAACTTTCAGCCTGAGAAC
>WYDI02002517.1:0-89025 GCA_009867235.2 Psittacus erithacus
TATTGGTGGTAGCAGCAGTGGTTTGTGTTATACCTTAGTTACTGGACTGCTCTTATCTCAACCCATGGGAGTTACACTCTTTTGATTCTCCTTCCCATCCCTCCGGGAGCAGGAGGGAGGAAGGGGGGGGAGTGAGCGAGCGACTGCATGACTAGGCTTAAACCACAACAAGCAGGGAAGTCCAGTTACAATGGATTACTTAGACTGATTGTATGTTTGCCTCTCAAGGCGAAAACAGTGACACATGTACACAACAGAGGAACTAAGAAGATACATTAGCGCTGACAGAAGGAAAAAGGGACTCAAGAGTATCACCTGTATTGCATATTCGTACAATGAATTAATTCAGTTGCATACTGAAAAATAATAGGAATTTTTAATTTTAATAAAATAATCTCACTGTGGAGGAGCCACCACATAGGAGACAATCTTTTTACTTTCAGCATACGAAAGTGATGAACTTCCAAATGCAACTTGAGCAGAACAGATATACCAATTCTTGGACCTGCTCCATGCTTTTGATGTGTGTGTGAGGCCAGTTGCTTTGGGAAACTCGTATCAACATATAGATGAGCTCAGTGCTTGGCAAACAGCCAAGTATTTCTGAACTAAAGTTGTAACGTGCTTTATTGAGGAACCACTTTCAGTCTCTGATAATTTGTGGACCTCTGCGCTGTGTTCCTTGGCCCTCAGATGACTTAGCAAGAATTTGCTACCACAGTTTGGCCACACCACTGGGAACAACAGCGGAAGCAAGAACGTAAATAGAATTATTACTTGGCTTCTTCATCACATCACCTGGGCATGCTTAACCAGCAGGTTGTTACAGGTACAAGAATAGAAGACAGACTGCAACAGAGATGGTGCTGCTTTTTCTGCCACCTGAAGTATTACAAGTAAATATTAACTACTCTGTGTTAAACCCACAGTATGCTCTCTCTGCAGGAAACAGGAGCTGGCAGAAACAGATAGCTTAGGTCTTTCTGATATCTGAGATTTTGAGATAACACACTGCCTATTTTACAGATTAACCATCACAATATAAGCCCTGCTTTCCTATTGTATTAATCTTTGTGAGCATCTTACCCAACACCTCTCACTTTTATGGCCATTCCTAAAACGATCAATAAAGCAAATATAAAGCCAACTAAAACCTGAAGGTGATTCTGTGTTTGAACACTCTACCCACTGAAATACACAGAGTAAGTAATGCTCAGGTTACACATGAAGGGCAGGGAGGAGGCTGCAATATCACTCTGTCCCCTCATCCTCACCAGAAATGACATCTTTCTAAGGTCAGCAGTGAGTATGGGAAAAGTCTAGAAGTCTACAAGCTCTTACAGATGGTTATGCTCAAATTTTTCAGTCATTAGCAATTAATAAGCTGTATTTGCAATAGCTAATGTGGGAGTCAATAACTAGCACTTATTTTCCGCAACTGCAGTGACTGTACTTTGGGACGAGGGGGTTGTGACACTGGCCTGTTAAAGCAGCAGACAGACAAATGTATGGGAGATGTTCTGAGGTATTTCCCGCTATTGGAAACCTGGAGATAATAACCAGGCAGGAAGTTAGGGTAGAACAGAAGTTAACAGTCATTCAACTGGCAGACTTGCAGGGTTATAAAAGCACAGTTACAATTATTTCTAGTCGAAAGCAATACAGAAAGAAACAAAGGCAAAAAAAGTTAAAAGAGTGAGAGGCAGTTGTTTTGTTCAAGTTATTAAGAACAGGCATTTACTTGAGGACCTAGGAGAAGCTTGCCAGAAAACCTGAAGGACTTCAGTACTTAGAGCAAGGTGTTTAGGGAAAATATAGTTACTTTTGTCAGTGCTACTACATCAGGGCTTTGATGCTGAAGTAACTTTCTGTGATCACCTCTTCCAGGAAAGCTGGCTAACTCAAAACAGCTCTGCCTCTGCTGCTATTGCTTCTCCTCAGGCTTTACTATTACAGATCACAGACTGAACTATTTTAATAAGCTTATCTGAATTAGGGCAAAGGAAGGTAGGAAAGAAGGATGCAAGTCAAGAGCAAGTGACTGAAGAACCCGCCCCTCTACATTTAACTTCTGTTAAGCATGTGGCCATTGGTGTCTCCTCCACAGCCCACATAAACATCCCTTAGAAGTATCCAGCTGGGGATAGCAAATGCCCAGAAGAGCTCCTCACCAGTACGAGAGGCAGAGCGTGGTTTCTGCGGCACCGTGGGTCGTGCTGCCAGGCTGGGCTTCGTTGCCTGCAGTGGGGGTTTTGGGCTGGTTGGTGTATTGGAAGAACTTCTTGCCTTTGCACCAGCTTCTGCCTTTGGTTCAGCTTTTGAATTTTTTTCGGATGATGCTGAGATGGAGTCACCTTTATTCGAGGCAAACCGGCTCTCCGGAAGGGTCTGCTGGAGTTTAGGCACTAAAATAGACAGACACATAAAATAAAATTTCCCACAACACAGAAGACTCCGTACAGAGATATGCTTGTGTGGAAAATACCATCATTACCTCACAAAAAACTGTTGCACTGCTGTGTGAGTTAAGAGGACCCGTGACATTTCATTCAAAATCACTGCAAAAAAGGCTTCTAAAACTGCTAGATCTTACAAATGCTAAGCTTCATAATGACGGCATCTCCCCTTTTTTAATGTACTTGGGACAATGGCTGGCTGGACCTTATTCTTCCTTCACCTTTCTGGAGCAGATGGTACAGCCTACCTGCTGAGAAAGCACGATCAGTGGAAAAGGCAGTCTTTGGCTGTTTTGTGCCTCTACAGACAAAAGGCTGGGTATCCAAGATCAACAGAGAAATCCTGGCCCAGAAAATAAATCTCAAATGTGCGATCAGCAGGCTACATCTTTTTATTTGTTGCTTTTAGCAAGCTCTGGGAGAGGTTTTGAAACTTAGCTGAGATCAAAGTATTCCCTGTATAACATTCTGATTTATCTAGTAATGCTGTATATAGATTATGGTTTCCACACATTAGCAAATTTATCAACTTATTATTTACCACAACCAAAGGCCAAGGCATTTACAGATAAGGCTACACTGACTTGCAGGCAATAAATCAGTCCTATCTAGCTGTGCAACTTGGTAGAAAGCCTGCTGGACTTTAGGTTGCAAACAAGCAAAATGACTGCCTTACTTTTTTACGCTGCAGCTCTCGGAAGGTTGAAGCCTTGTACATAGAGGGTATAATGGCACTTGTACATTAGCTTAGGACTTTCAACGATTGTCACATCTTTATCCTCAGAAGAGAATGACGGACTGAAATGCAGACTGGTAGCCTTGGTACTTGGCAAAGATGCTGACTTGACCTACCTACCTGCTATTGCTATTCAGAAATCCTACTTGTCACAAAAGTGCTGAGCACAGACATTCTAAGGGCAGTGGGAGGGAAGGGAGAGTTGATACAGCTTGCTGCAAGCCAATCTCCAATACCTTCTTCCAGCTTACATAGCTGTTTTTCAGTCCAGCTGGAGTTAAACCCTGGCAAACTATAGGGAGTTGGGTGGCACATACATATTTTTGTGAGTCTTCATGCATGCAACAGACTTTCATGCTGTAAGCAAAACAGCAGGGCACCTTTTTCCACTTGTGTGTGTGTGTGCATACAAAAAAGCAGGCAATACCCAGACATGAAGCAAGGAATAAAACCCCCCATATTCTCCTTCTGCATCACCAGCTTCAGTTTTCCTGTAGCAACATCCAGGAATTCTCCATTAACTGTCTCTCTTGCCTTCCTAACCTCAGGCCTGCTAATATCATTAGAACCTAGTAAGTTAAAATAAATTAACCCAAACCAAAGACAAACTGTAGTTGCAACAGCAAAGAGCAGCCTCAGGGAGCTCTTAAGCAAGTGTTTACCTTTTTAAGGTATAAAAAAACTGACAGCTGGAGGCCAAATGGAAGGGACATTCACAGTGCAGTGAGGTGGGGGTGAAATGTGTCATATACAGAGACAAGGACCAGATTAAAATTGGGGTCAGACACTCCCACCTACTTTAATGCCCCAAGCACAGATTTTCTGGCTCCTCTGGCTTCAGTTTGATAGTATTAGGGGGCACACACGGTATACAAGGTCCTCCTCAAAAGCTAATCAGGCTTTAAAAGTGCTGATGTATAGAGTATAGATGCTCTGAATATGCCTCATTTGGATTTTGATTCCAGCCTGTTTTCTTCAGCCTTGCTCTGTACGTTTCAGCAGCCCTATGTGCTGTGCTTGCAGGATACCTACTACTAGGAAATCAAACCTGGATTTCCTAGTTCAGCCTCCTCCTTTCAGTCCAGTCAACGTTGTATGCACAAACCACCAGATCTGAATCCCTTCTGAAAGCTTCACTGGCTAGTTCCAGAAGCATGCACAGAGACCAGAATTTCATCTTGTCCTGATATGGCTGCACTGTAAGCACAGCCATGTCAGGGGTCCAGGACTATGTGCAGAGGGAAGTGGTGCTTTAAGCACTTCAAGGCTAGACTCCACTTTGTACATAATAGAGTCATTTTGTGCATGTGTGCAATGTCCAGGGGCTTCCACAGCTTTGCAGACAACCCTGGCTTTGCCCAAGCCAGGCAAACCCTTGGAAGAGCCAGATGCCATTGCCTACGAGATGTCTGGTCTAGCAGCTGAAAGCTGGTACATGCACAGACTACAATAAATCCTGCAAACTGGTCATATTTAGGTCATCAGATATATTAAGGAGTTTCACTTCTTTGTGCACAGCCATTTTTGCTGACTCCTGGTTTCATCTTCAGCTTTGCAGATCCCATTACAAGTCGGCATCCTTTTGAAGGTACCCCAGGCATATGCACCAAGTACTTTCACTCCTGTGCCATGTGGAACACGAGTAAGAGCTAAGCTGCCAAATCAGCCCTAGAGCTGCCTTCACAAGAAGTGCTGCCCAACACAGTACAAAAAGCTTGTTTCTAATCCTTTTCACATAGCGTAAGATTGTATTTCACTTTAGCAATTGTAGGCACACAATCTGGGAGAGAGAAGTGAGATTTTTGAGATTAGGCATTTTGCATTTTCAAAAAGAAACTTATACCAGGACATTCAAACTGTACCTGTACCGCTTCCATCCAGCCGTTCTGAGCTCATTGCTGTGTCAAAAGATTCTCTGGGAGTTGTGTCATTCCCAAGTTTCTGAAAGAGTAAGAAAATCTCTCATATTAATAATGTATCTGTAATTAATATAATGCAGTGGTTCTGTTAGAGGGAAAAAAGCTCTAATTTGAAGCCATAAGGCAGGGAAAGCAGTGATAGTAATAAACGGCTGATTCTCTGTTTCTATTGCAGGTCTTGAAGATCTAAGCAGGAAGAAAACTGCTACTACAGCAGTAGCAGTACTCACATATTTACACAACAGACCTTACTTACTGAAAGGTGTTTAAAACTACCCATCACAAGCACTGCCGGATGCTCAGCACCTCTACAGAAAGAGGTCTTCTTGTTCATGTTCTGGTACAGTGGCTAAGTCCTATATTCTCAAAAATAGCTTTCCTAACATCCTGACCTCAAAAGGTGCAAAGACTATCTCTAGCCTAAGTGAGCTTGAAACCTGTGTACTCACCAGAAGAAACTTAGATAGGCAGCTGATGGGCTTGTAAAAGAACCAGCCTCCTTTTAGTGTCTTACCTGCAGGAACATTATGCTTTGTACCACTTAATGAAAACTTGGGTTTTATTAAAATTTCTTGGCTGCCATGGATATTTTGGTTAAATTCTCACCTTTCCACCTCTACCTAAAGTAAAATGTTTCTTTGTAAGACGGTCTTGACTATGCATTTTTGAAGTGAATAGCACTCTTAAACTTAAAACTAACTGGTTTTTCTTCCATACCTTGGCAAAAAAGCTTTTGGGAGCTGAACTCGCAGCAATTTCTTCATGCTTATCACCAAAATACTTATTTTTCTATGTAAATACTGAAGATACATGCATAACACAGCTACAGCAAATGACAAGAGAGCTGTATGACAATATGAAAACTAACTTCACTATAACTCCTGCCTCCATCCCTAGTTATGGGACTACTGGGGAAATCAGACCAGGCACAGAGACAAGTACAATAGCCAGTGATGGCATCTGTTACTGGAGTACTTAAAAATGCAATTAGGATGTTACCACGTTTGCCTACCTACAGTACACACATTACAAACTGCTTATAGTCCCAAGACAACGCTTAACACTTGCTACAAAAATTCAGTCTTAGAAGCTGTCAGTCATGTCACACAAATGCAGGTGAATTTATTATGTAGATAAATAATGAGCAGGCCCTACTTTTAATAGGAATTTTTGCAAGGTTGGGAAATCCTGCAGAGTTGAGTATCATCAAGAGCAAATAAACAGGTTACAAACGACGGTCTGCTCCCAGGTCTTGCTTGAGGTACTTAAAAATTCAGTCTGCAAACACTAGATGGAGCTAAAAGATAGTTTTATGCATGCCAAGAGGCCTCGCTAATTGCAAAGACTCCTCTCTACCCTTAATGCCAATTCACACGTCGTATTCTAAGCAAAAGAAAACAAAAAAGCATCCACCATCTTTCCATCTACTGTGCATCTGCTTGTATCTGTAACAAGACTGCGGTAGGGTACGAATGAAATAGTAAATTCCTTCTGGCTTTGTTTTCATGTAAAATAGCTCAGAATATAAGCAGCCATCTGTACCTTAAAGGAAAATACCATTTTCCACCACACTGGAATTCTGATAAATTTGAAGATGGTAGGGAAGTTGATGTCATACCCATGCTAAACAATATAAGAGCAGTGGGATGCTGTCTTCTGTAGCTCAACCATCCAGATACTGTATAATTTTCACCTTCGTGAACATCATGCATAAAAGTGCAAACCTAAATTATTCAATATTGTGATCCAGGATGAAGTATGTGAAAAACTCTTTTGAACAGCAGTTCAATTTTGTGTGGTCTTGGCAACATTAAGAATGGATAACTCGGTACCCTGCTGTGTACAGATTCCTATTTCAATTCTGTTTCTTGTCACTCTTAAAATAGTAGTACAAAAACCCCTCTATTTTTATATTCCATAAATATGATACAAACAAAAATCTAACAACAAAAAAATCAATAACACAGTTCCTTGAAAATTAAACCTGAAAGATAAAGAGGAGCAACCTTTCCAACCAGTACAAAAGCAAAGGGTGGAAAAAACTGGGAGGAGGCAACTTTTCTTTTTGATAGATGAAATTCAAATTTTCAATTAATGCTACAAAGCTGCTCATCAATCAAAGAGCGCTTTTAATCTCCCCACTTAAGAAAAAAATTACATATGCTAATATTATACCTCAGTCACATTATTCTGACTAACTTTAGATGACAAGTGTTAAGAACTTGAAGAGCACCAAGCATACACTGTTTGCAGTTGCAAAAATGTACATAATCTGGAGTAGCACAGTAAATTTAAAGTTACAGACAGAGCATAACACTCTTACTTAAAATTATACGGTATTTTCCTTAAAAACTTAGTGTTTTAGAAACCAATGGGATTATTCATGGGCAATACTCAGCACCAATGAGAATGGTAGAAATTGGTCATTTCTTCAAAAAAACCCCAAACAAACCAGTTTCATGCTGAGGATCTCTTTAATGAGCCACAGACAACTGTGTTAATTTGAATCTGCTTATTACAAGACTCCAGTGTTTGCAGGACTGGTTCAGACATCATGGCAAGCACTTTAAACTATAAAGAAAGGCAGAATGAACTTCGAGTGTCTGTTCTGCAACATATTAAAAGAAGGAAAACACAGCAAAGCTTGCAGATGAGCTCTGTCATAAGGTAACAGCTTCCAAATTACAGGGGATGAATGATGGGCAATGGAGAGCATCCAAGTTCCTTGCATGCTGAAGAGAAAGAGAGGACTGAAAAAAGGCTGATCTTTTGGTAATTTAAGAATATGCCAACTGCAGCTGGGATGATACTGGGGAAGCTCAATGGGAAATGGGCATGAGGCAAAATAGTTCAGCCTAAAACGCTTCACAGTAACACGAGGATATTCCACTCCACACATTTGCAAAGTGAAGCAAGGTTCCTGTCCAGTATCAGCACTTCACAGAGGAGAAAATTAGAGGGGAGTGAAGGGAATCCAGACAGATAATTTGGAATAGATCAATTTTTTTTAGAAAGCTTATTTTCTTTGAGTGCTAGCATTTGAGATATAGAAATTGAAGGCATAAAAATAATTAGATGCGGGGCAGAAAGGATGTAAAAATGAAATGCATAAAGAAAAGTATGAGCTGAATAGTTGCAAACAGTGTCAGGAAGTCAGATTTACTTCTCTGCATGGAATATGTAATTTAAAATACAGTATATCTCTCCATCTTTCTACATCATCTTCTAAAAGATAAGAGTACATACAGCTACCACTGTAGTTCACTCTGCCAAACACCTGATATACTGGTGTGCTGGGGGTGCACAGTAAGCCATCTGTCCTAGTTTTACCTTTTCTAAAGCATGTTTCCATTACATATGAACACACCACACATCATATAGAGAGGAGACTTCCAAGATGTGCTTACTAGTTGCACAAAAATTTTCTCTGTAACACATGTAAACAATTATGTGCCCTCTTCTGTGCTTGTGATGGCCGGACATAAAGCGCAAGAGCTGGTGTCACCTCCTCCACAAGAGGAAAGTACAGGCTTAAGAGCATATTTCCTGCTCTGCCTCCACATTTGCAGCCTAGTCCTTAGCCAGGGTATTCATGTTAAACCAAGACAGCAGACAGCAAACCTCTTGCAGAACACCATAATCCCTGGTGGAAAGCAGGACTGATGTGTCAAACCCCGGGCACCAACCCTTGTAGACCCAGTCCACCTCCCCTGAAGAGACCTGGCTCTTACCCATTTTTTCAACAACTCAAGAGAAATCAAAGTGCTTTCACCTTCTGAGCAGACGCTGCTCTCTTCTCCTGCTTAGCTTTCATTTCTGCGAGAAGTCCACTGCCCATCACCTGCACGCCATACCTCCGGCCTCCTTGTGGGCTTCCTTTGCTGTCACCCCTCTCAGCTTTTGCTGCATCATCTGTCTGTGCCTCCTCCAGTGAGTCTGGTGTCTTTAACTCCTCAGATCGCTCTGTACCACCGTTCTGCTCTGCAGGCTTTACCTCCTTCTTGTTTGTGTCTACAGCTGGACTTTTTGCAGCAACCTTGGGCGAGGAGGGCTCCTCTGCCACCATCACAGTCTGGGGACGTTCAGATTTGGAGCCTCTTGATTTGATTAAGTTAAGGAAGCCACTCTTCCTTGAGTCTCTTTTCTTCTTCTCATCGCCTGCTTCACTGGGTTCACTGATCTCTGAACTTTTAGTTGATGGTCTCCTATTAAGACATAAACATTTTAAACAATTCTCTACTCCCCTCCTCCCTCTCTTTTAAACAGTACCAAATTACTTCTACTGGTCAAACCGATCTTTCGTATGATCCATACATTACCCTAGGCCCAGTCATGAGCTGGTGTGTCTAAATGAAAAACTGGACAATTAACATCGATCATACTGTCTTGAGGATTCTTGTCCTGGCCTTGTGCATGGTACATTGAAGAGAGGCAACTATGTCATCTGTGCTGGGAACTCAGCTGTTTCCAACGTCAATCAGCTCTACCCAACCTGTCTATGCATATCTGTACTGGGCTCACATGACAGTATTTTGGTAGCGTGTGTGGGGAAGGGATCTAGAGGAGCAACTTCTGTGAAAAGAGGCTGCTAGAAGCTTCCCCTGTGTCTGACAGAACCAATGCCAGCATGTATGTTACGAGCAGAGTATTAAGGGGAAAGCTGGGTGCGTAATGTGTTGGCATAAGAATACCCGAACTGGAGAGAGAGCCACCAGTGCAGCAAACAAGAGCAGCAAACAGGCATGTCCAGGGATGGGCACACAAGGACAGTGCAAGTTCACAGCGGTACCTGAAAACGAGTGGCTGGCAGGCACCCAAGGGAAGCACAGGAGGATGCAGTAGTCTGTGGGTGCCCTGAACCCAACCTGGCTAATCCATTTTTCAAAGCTGCCATCATTTAACCACTACACATAGTGTATCACACATGGCTTCACATGTCACTATTGGTATTTATAACTCACACTGACTTTAAAACATTTGCTTTTCCTACCACAGCTAGTTACCCACTAACACCTACCATTCCTTAATGGATGTCACATACAGCACAGAAGGGGTCATTACAAGTTGCCTGGAAATCAGCCTCCTTTTCTCATTTATTTATGCAAGTATTTGTGTGTGTTTGTCTCTGTATGTATATGCACAAACATGCATGAATACAAGAACATCTAGATGTGCGGTTCTGTAAACATACAACCAGCTACAAAGCAACTGTATAAGCTGTATAATCCTTCTACAAACCTGAAGGAGACATACCTTTCAGATGAATGAATTGCCTAAATCTGGGATACTAAACCTTGATCAAAGGTGTCTAATGTCTTTCTAAATCAGCTTAAATCTACTAAATCATCAACTATTTCAATTTATCAAAACACTGCCCAACAGCAGTCCTTACTAGACAAGAGACACCCATGTGTACTACCAGCACTGGAGAGGAGATCCTCAACCAATACAAAGCCCTGCTCCAGCCCTAATGAGCTCTACTGAAGAATAAAATGAAGGCAACTGAATTACAGAAATACACCTGAGTCAGTAACTCCCATCACACACTATATTAAAGCAATTTAATACAAAGTAGCAGTTTTTAAGGGGGGGTGACTGAATTCACAATGTATTGACTATTAAGATATTTTCTGCCTTTGACAACAGCAACCCCGGATATTTGGAACAGAAGTCAAACACAATATAGAAGTGCTATGTGATCGTCTACCAGGCTGGTTTTTGCTTGCTTGGTTGTGGGTTGGTTTTTTTTATTTATTTTAAACAATTTAAATGTAAATTTAAAAAAACCAAATTTGAACTTACTTTGAATCCATTTTTGTCACTTTCTTAGTGAAAAATTCATCCACACCTTCATCCACTCTCCCCATGAGGCCATTCTGATCACCTTCTGGGGGCACTCCAGCAGATACCTGAAGGAAGAGAACACTCACTCTGGTATATAGTAATCTAAGCATGCTTGTTTCAGTGATAATAACTGAGAATTAAGACATTACAGAAATAGTGTGAGCCAACCAAACCTCATTGTGGACAACGGAATCACCACTGGAATTCCCTTTCCCTTCAGTGAGGCCAGGTGACACGTTACATCAAATGTGAAGCAACCCAGACCACCAGTGACAAACTGTATACTGCAATACATAAGACCAGGCATTGAATGCCTTGGGATTATGAGAATAGATCAGTAGTTCAGCTAGGAAAGAAAAAAGGAAGTTAAGTCATCCTGATCATGTGGTGACGTAAGGAGAACGTATTTTCAGCAGCTAGTTGTTCCCACTTTCAGAGAAAAAAAAGTATGTTCTGGATTATGGATTTAGAGATCCAGAAACAGAGTTCTAGCTGGCTAACAGAAAGCCTTTTATACTTCATTCAGTCCAGCACTACCAGAAGCAGAGACTCTAAATACAGAAGCAGAGACTCTAAATACAGAAGCAGAGACTCTAAATACAGAATCAGGTGTTTCGCTTTAGGAACTTAACACAGATATTTGCTGAGTGTATGAAAATGGCGCACCCACTCCCCCTTTTTGTTTTCAGTGCTCGCATTTTGAATGTGGGTGACAGAAGCATCTAAACCAGGCTGACTTAGTAATATCTGCTGATCACAAAGGCCCTGTGAAGATTAGCTGGTGACTCTGTGGCCTCTTGAAGTTGAAACATGCTGTCTGCTGGGAGGATTTCTCATGTGGTCTGGCTCTATGTGGCTTTGATGTAGAAAACTTCTAGTACCAGTAGAGAGAGTTCCTTCGATTTAAATGCTGTATAGAAACCTTTTAGGTGACTACAAAGGACTCCACAAGACCCAAAGGACTCCACAAGACCCAACCCAGTTGTATTCTTGGTAGTACTAACAATCAGGAATCGGTCTGCCACAAAATAGCAGAGTTTGTAATTTAAAACAATTTAAATCAAGGACTCTCCTAGTTGCCACAATAACTCAGAATAATCCGAGCTTCTCTTTTCAGCTGGAATACACACTTTTTTCTACACCTCTAATAAGAAAAACAAATATTCTTAAAAGCTGCAGTTAACATCAAACCCAAACTCATTAAGCCAGGACAATCGATGTGCTTTGACACATGCATGAAACTTCTTACTTTTCACTGCTGAACCTCATTAGAAACCAAGTATTTACTTTGTTATCAAACAACAGTTAATATTTTATTGATACCTGCTGCAGCAATGTAACACTGATCAGAAAAAAGTCCACCTGGAATGACTCCCTTGTTGCCAGTTAAACTGCGTATTTTCTCTCAAAAACCAGTTTATTCTAAGAAGTACAACAACTTCTCAGACTTCCAACTCTGCCACCTCTGGGGTTTTCTGCAGAGAACTTGTTTAGCTAGAACATCTGACACTAAGCAGCAATGCATACATTAACATCTGGGTTGCTCACACCAGTGCTGCTTGTCTCACTGTAAATATTTTCCTCCTCAGTCAAAAACAGTTGACATTGACGTTTCAACCAAAACACGTCAACCAAAAGTGGCTGACGCATTTCAACAGAATGAGACACCATTTAATATTGATATTGGAGTCCTCTAGATAGTAGAAACAAACATGGAAGTATTAAAGGCAAATGCATCTCCTGAAGAATCTGCAGCAAATCTACAATATATACAAAATACAAGATCTGCAGCAAATGAGGTCTACCTCAAAACAGAAACCAGTTAGTACATGAAAAGCAGCAAGTTCCTAAAAATGTCCTAAAGATGTACGCAAATGTTGAGAGCCTAATAAGGTCCTCAAAGCACAGGATTTTCTTATAGATATTTAATGTAATGCCCTTTAGTGATCAACACTAATATAAAGGACTGAGCTCTGGTTTATGTTTTACATTCCTAATGCTAAAACAAAACAAAAAAGTTAAGTTTTCATTTGTCAATTCTATTATTTTTCTTAGCCTAGGTTTAAAAGTGAGCCTTGGCTGGTTCTTTATTAAGGAAAAAAACTGGCTTGGAAGCAGAACTAAATAAAATGAATCACAATCTCTTGCATATTTTAGAGATTCACCTCTTTGCTGTACTAAGTCTTCACACATGATAGAGGAACTCATGAGGTTAAGAACCCACAAAAATCTGAACAATAAACAACTGCTTCATCGTATTGCTTCAAAAGTACATGGGGGTGAGTGGTGCTGATATTCCCCCTTTTTTTAATTCCCTCTGAATACACATTTCAGTAAAAACTGTGACAAAACTATAAATCTTTATTCTTCCCACCCACCCCATGTTAAGAGTTTGCATTTCTCCCTTTTTTCTCTGTTTTTCCTTTTTTTTCCTCCTTACATTTTTCAGCAAAACCACAAAAGTACAGCTCTGATCATCAGAGACCCCTTAAATTACTAAATGGAAATAACGGGAATGGCAAACAACCCTACAGATCTGCTTTAAGCATTAGAAAAGGTCAAGATTCTGCTGTGCTCATTTCAAGCGCTTTTCCTAACCACTGCTTTCTGTAGTCTCAAGGTGACAAAATCAGAAGCAAATCAATTCTGCAAACAATGCCTCATGATATTTCGTGCATTTCCTGTGAAAGCTCCAACTACCTCCAGAACAATGCCACAGTCCACTCATTACTTGCCTTCAAAATTCAGCTGTTTCATTTTTGAAAGCATCAAAGCAAACACCTTAAGACTTTCAAAAAGTTGTTTAGATTTGTTATGAGGTCAGAAATAGTAAGGAATCAAATGGTCCATAAAAACAAGACAGGGACAACTAAGTTTAAGCAAAAAAAAGTTTCTTTTAATTTCTGCAACTAAACAAACCCCTGATTTCCTAAGTAATTCAATGTGGATGAGCATTCCCACAAGACTGCACTATCATGGGAAGTAACACTTCTCCTCTACGAGAAGTAAGCTTTTTGTTTCTGTTGAGCAAGATACTGTATGTCCTAGTTTCATTCCTGGTAGTGAAGCACTTTCCTTCCAAACCCCTGTGCAGATGGCATGGGATGCACTCAGTAGTTTGGAAGAGAAGCAAGTTTAGCAACTGGGAAAACACGTGTGTTCTGCAGAACTGGAATGGAAGAAGTAAACACAGATGTGTTTTCACTACAATGTGGAGAACAGTCCATCCTTCTGCTACCTCTACCCTTCCCCATATAGCACAAGGGAATAGAAACTTGGCTTGAATATCCCCTCTGCTTGAAGGTTTCTGCATCTCCAAATGGTGCAAAAAAACCTCTATCACCCGATATGATCTTTCCAGCATTAGGGAAATTTTTAATGGCCTTCTCCATTGACAATCCTCAGAGAGCAAGAGAGGCCACAGGCATTCATTACTAGGCAGCATAACTCAGAGAAGCAATGGCTGCCCCTTGATAAGGGTTACTTATCATATCAGCTGCGCTCTGTTGCCATGAGATAGCTCTGTAACTCCTCCAGATCTGTCCTTACATACCCTGAGGACATATCACCACAGAAATAAATCTTTATTGATGTAGTATGCCAAGGAAATGGAACTGTGGGAACTCCTCACACATATTCCTGGGTTCACACCACTGCCTTTCGTAGACAGACAGTGCTCTTCTGTTTTGCTTTTCTAAGGCAGGCTCCAGCATGAAAAGCAGATCTGTGACTATGTAGATTTGCTGGCCCAAACACCATCTTTAGTTAAGGAGCTATGGGAAGCTGGGTGTCACAGAGTAGCTCCTCTGAGAGCTGATAGAAATACGAATTCATGCCAAGTTACCACGTCTTAATGCAGGCAGAAAAAAGGATTAAGACTTAACAAAACCTTGCAGTATAATTGAAAAGTCTCATGATATTTTGTGCATTTCCTGTGAAAGCTCCAACTACTTCCAGAAACTGCTTCCATGTAAAAACAAAAAGAAATTGAGAAAGGAGAAAACATATCCTAGTTTTAGGTTGTGTCAAATGACAAAAAGCTTGTAATAGGGATTGCTCACTGAAAGACGCGAATACCAGAAGAAAAATTAAGTAGTTGCTCATGGCTTTTAAAACTTTAAGAGGGGACTTTAAAAACTTTAACTCATTACACTGCAAGACCTGACTCATGGCAAAAAGCAATCAACAGATGACACCGCCAGCAATATTTTAATGCGGACTCACTGCTGCTTGGCTTGGCTGTTGCTTTTTATTCCTTTTGGGCCTTAATTTTGTAAAGTGTTCCAGTTTTCTCCCTTCTTCTGAGGGTAACTCTGAAATGAATCCAGAAGTTCGTTTGTCCGGCCTGCTGGAAGGAAATGGTGGGTCTTCTATATGGATAGGTACTTCTTCCAGTGCTTTATCTAGATCAAACTCCATTTCTAAGAGAAATCAAAACTTTCTAATTAGATTTAGCATGCTATTTAAAACAAAAGACAATGCCATTCCTCTCTTTTGTGGTAAATAGTTATAAACACATTTAAAGAACTCACGTCTGGGAGCAGACAGAGCACTGTGAGCAAATACTGCCAAGTACACTAGCAGAGTCACAAACCAAAGCAAACAGTGTGCCCTCCAAACGCAATCCAGAGAGGGAGAGTCACCTGTGCTTTTCAATCAAGAGCTACCTAAAAGAATCTCAGGCAAGCAAGGAAGGAAAAAGGTTTTAAGAAATTCTCACTTACCAAAAGCTCTGGACACTGGGCGGAGCATTCTACTGTGGATGCTTTTCCTTTTTGATTTAGGAGTCATCTATCAACATAAAACAAAACAAAAATTACTCTAGCAGACAGATTTTCTTTTTTATTGAATGTATCAGTTCTTCAACCATGCATGTAATTTCAAGATATGGTTGGGTTTAACACCAGGAGGGAATGGCGCTTTTTTTCCCTCCCCTTCTCCAACATGCAGAATTTTTTTCTAAATTAACATTTCGTTCAACTCATTTGGAACAGAATCAGGGAGATAAGTTTATTCTTCCCATTAAAACCACAGGCTCGATATAGGATCATTATTTGATTTGTCCAAGCATTAACTCATTGCTTCCCAGCTATAAAACAAGGGAAATAGTAAAACCTCACCTCTGCATTTGAGATCATGAGGCACAGAAAACTGAATTACTTTGTCCAGTATTGCACAGTTAATGACAGTAGCAGGGACAGCCTCCCCCTTGTTCTGGCTTTTAATTTAAGATACAAAATACACTTCTTCAGTTCATTTGTTAGCGACAAGTGATTAAAATTCAGATGTGGACACCACCACACAGCTCACTAAACTTCCCAAGCAAAAGGCAGTCTTGGAGCACACAGACCTTCTTCAAAAAGCAAAAATACTGTGTCAGTGTTAGCAGTATCTCCAGCAAACACATGACTTCGCTGGACTTTAGATATGCTGAGAATAGGTGGAAAGTTACTTCGGCACAGAGTCAATGTAGTTCCTGAAAGTTATGTGCCATTATTCTTACCATGTTCACATTCCCAGAAGAAAAGAAGTATTTTGCCTTAACAGCACAAATACCCAAGACTTAAGATCTGCGTTTGTTATTTTTGGAAAACAATTGCCCTTATTTTCTTGCCTGCACTCTTCTGAAGGTTTGCATGGCAAGAAAGACAGGTTTGCTACATGCATCACCAATTCCAAACCTCCTAACCTCAGGACTGCAAGACTTTCAACCAAATGGTTGATTTCAGGGTCTCTAAAGAGTTAGTTTAAAATGACTCAGCTCTGCAAAGATGGGCTCCTTTTGTGGTACACGCTGGCTTTAGTGACAGTCCATATACTTGCTAGACTTAAAGCCTCATGGCTTCAAACCTGGACTGTCCATCAGGAAGCCGCTATAGCTCAAAACTCATTAACAGAATTGTTAATTAAGTTTAGTAGTATCAATTGTACATGAGCCAGAAAAGATACAGTTGGCATTGACATTTCAGACAAACCATGAATTGTGAAGATAAACATTTGTTAGTTTTCATGTATGGAAAGTTCAGTGCACAGACTTACGTGTACTGAATTCATATTCCCATCCAAAGTAGTCAGGAGGATTATTATGCCACTATTCATGTGCTCAGGATTATGACAGATTTTCATAGCAGGAAAGTTATTACCCATCTTCTGAAGACCAGAAAAGGACTTGAAGACTAGAGGGTTAATAGTGACAGCACTGTCTGCACAACAGAGCTCTGTTTTTATTGCCATGCATACCGCTGGGGTAAAAAGAGATAGGTTTCCACTTCCACATTTGACAAGCATCAGCAAACAATACAACAATTTCAACACCAACCAGGAAATAGCTTGCCACCTGAGCTGCCTTACCCTGAAACTAATGAGCAAGGAAAGTGTTACTGCATCAAAAGGTCAGACATTACTTTCAGGGTTACCAGTAAATTAAATGCAGCGGATCTGATGGCAAGTGGCTGGAGAGGTGCTGAACTTTTTCAGCCAAAATTGCAGTGGGTTGTGCAACCAATAGGCAGCTGGACATCTGAGCTGCATAGCTCGGCAGCTGCCAATCTATCACCCAAACCTGAAACAACCACAGGCATCTGCATGTCATGTAAGGAAATGTTGAAGCCGTTCAGCATTTGGGGAACAGCAACTAGGAGTCATCATCAGTAGCCTCTGGTTTTATTTCCAGCCATAGCCTATTTCTCTTGTTAATGTTTACTTGCATGCATTTTGGTCTGTTGGCCATTTTTTTGGGCGGTGCAACCGAAGATTACATCTACTAGGATAATGGAGCAACTCATGCGTTAGAGAAGGTCAGAAAGTAGGACAGAAAACAAGGCTGATAGGAGACCTCAAATCACTCAGTAACTTCACAGCCAGTATTCAGAGTGCTCCTGGATGAAGACAGACAAGCTGAGAGCTGCATCGGCCCAGGGCAGCAATACAAAACAACGCAGGGCAAATTCTGAGGTTCCTGTGTAGGGATTTAAGCGCTCCAAGACATCCCTAAACAGCCCGGAACACAATGATTTCATCTTCCTTCCCAAACAAGAAAATGCCCCCAGATGACCCTGCAGAGCTTGTGCTGATGCCCGTAAGCTGGTCGCTGGACCACTGCTGTAACTTACTGTCAGCTTGGCATGATCCATCAGCAGCTTGGTTGCTGGGGATAAAAGCAGAGGGATAGAGATGCCTCCCATTTGCTTTAACAGCATGAATAACAGCTATACATACACTTTTATTTGAAAAACTTCTGTTTTCTAGCCTGTTTAGAAAGTGCACAGATGAAAGGCTTCTTGTCAAGTGAACTTTCTAGATCACACATAAGAGCAAAATGGGTCAAAGCATTAATTTAAATAGGCCAGTGTGCTCTTCTTACAAAATATTAGACTTAATCTCAGCTTAATATTTCTGCACAGTATGCTACAGCAGCACAGCACATGTCATTACCAGAGGAGATAGCTGAACTCTTAGAAAGAGATCCCTACCTCTCCCTAGCCTTAGACCCATTTCCCACAGTTCATGGAAGCAGTTCATGTTTGGCAGATGCACACCTTCTGCCTTCCCACCACCTCTGGCCACACAAGTACAATGTGTCTCTCCTGCCTTATATTTCACTTATGGCCTTTACTGTTAGTATCAACCTCCCCTCCTTCACTTCTTCCACATCTCTCATGGGCTTTCCATTTTTGCATAACACCTTCTGAACTTCTTCCTTGCACTTCTGTGAGCATACTGTAGGTTGCCTGGCAGAACAGACAAAGAGATTAACTGCATCTCTGAGTCTTGGGAGACCCTCTTCGAAGTCTATGCCACTGAGATCTCTGGAGGTGGCTCCACAAAAGAACCCTTCTGCAGGAGATGGGAGCCAGAAGATCTCCATCATGCTCCCAAATAAGGGCTTATTTAGAGTTAGACACTCTCACATGTCCCACCCAACTTTAAAATCCCAGGATCTCTTGCCATGATCACTGTCTCAGGTTCCTTTCTGCTGACTCCCTTACTCACAAAACTGCCTGGGCTCTCCTGAGGATTTTAAGTTATATTATCAACTGTAGAAGAATGCTAGTATCTTGGAAATTAAAAACAACAAATAAAACCACTCTGAGTGATAGAAAGCAATGTGCTTATAGCAGCACAGAGTTCTCCGATACTCCACATTCTCTTATGATACTGATGATTAAAATCAGTATAATTCCAGTATGTGAAGGGGGTCTATAGAGATGCCGGGGAGGGACTATTCATTAGGGACTGTAGCGATAGGAGAAGGGGTAATGGGTTAAAACTTAAACAGGGGAAGTTTAGATTGGATAAAAGGAAGAAGTTCTTTACTGTAAGGGAGGTGAGGCACTGGAATGGGTTGCCCAGGGAAGTGGTGAATGCTTCATCCCTGGCGGTGTCCAAGGCCAAGTTGGACAGAGCCTTGGATGACATGGTTTAGTGTGAGGAGTCCCTGCCCATGGCAGAGAGTTTGGAACTGGATGATCTTAAGGTCCTTTCCAACCCTACCTATTGTACGATTCTATGATTACTCTCAGTGCTAAGGGATATGATAATTTCCATGTTTTTCTCCTCCTCATCCAAAGTAATTTATATTAAATTCTATTAGATACAGGGATGCTCTGGGACTCTCCTGTCACTTCCCTTTCAAAAGATTTCAAGCAAACTAATGCACAATTTCCCTCTCCATCTTGAAATTCAGCTCCTTTCAACTCTCCTTCCTGCAGAAACACTAATGGCTAAGGGTAACAGCACAAAAAGGTGAGAACAGGAGTCAAAAGCTCAAGATGATCCAACTAGACAAAGAAAACACAATTGACCAAACTGAGATAACTCCTGACATCTTTTCCAAACTAAAGGCAAAAAAGCCATAGTTTATGCCCATTTTTAAGCCATTCTTTCATTAAGCTGGATGATGCTTATCAATAGATTTTCTTTCTGAGCAGCAATATTTGTGCTTACGTATCCAACATCAGCACTCTGCTCTGGTTTGGTCTTAAAGTCAAGGGATGCTTTAAATTCAGGTGGTACGCTAAGCTGAACCTCTTTGTAAAATCCAGTCTCATCCCTGAATTGCTGCCTATTTCATTTCCAGACACAGATGGATGGCACTACAGTCTCCCAGGAGATCTACAAAGCAGTACAGAGGCAAATGGAGCACAAAAACGTAAACCAGTAGGCCAGAAACAGCAGAGCTAAAAAAATACTTACACTTGTACAGCAGAGAGTCTCCATGCAGCAAAAAAGAAAGGAAAAAGAATATGAATGGGGAAGACAAAGCAATAGCAGTTCTCAGGAAAGGAGGCAAAACCAGAGTCACCAAAATAAAGAAAATTAAAGCTGAAACACTTAGAAGTCTTAGCAGGAAAGGTGACATGCAAGAATGAGGCAAAAATCCCTTGCATTTGGAGAGCTATACACTTCATTTTTTCATGTTTTATCTATACTGGGACAAATTCAGGTTTTCAGATGCTTGTTTCCAATATATGGCACTCACCAATGGTGCCAACTTGCCACCTACTGTCCCAGTGTACTGTGTTTTTTATTTTCCTGGCCTCAGGAGTAGGAAAAAAAACTGTAATTCTGTTATTTCCTAGTCTGAAGGAAGCTTCTGAATTAAAAATCTGCAGGTTTTTATGGAAAGGAAGAAAGCAAGGAAAACAAAACAAAGATTCTCTCGAAAGAATAAAAAGGGACGCAAGTGTGTTCTCTTGAGGTTTATATAAACCTAATCCAAAGCAACAGTATTTCTCCTTCTTACAGGGAGGCTCAGAGGTGCAGGCTTTCAGGCACTTTTGGCATATCATAAGAAAGTTAGTCCATTAATAGAGTATGACATTTCCTCTCCCTTTTAAAAGACTAAAAGGGAGAAAGGAAGCAATGCCATATCCCATCTCTTGTGTGGCACATAACCAGACATGCCCTTCCTTAACTTAAGAGTAATAAAGATCAATTATTATAAATGTGGTTTTGTCTTCCAAGTTGAATGGGAACTACTGCTGTAACAACACTGCTGGTATTAGCAGTATGTTTGTGGCAGAAGTCAACAGCCACGATGTGCATTGAACTTCAAGGCAAGGAAGTGCTGCATTTTCAAATGGATATCGCCCCGGCATTTAATTATCATCAGAGAAAAGAGAATGTGCATAACATGAAGTTCAGAATGTAACTGTTGCGGGGATATTAAGGTCAGTTTTTCAATGCTTTGACATTTTCAACAATAATGATCCACTTGTCACAGCTCATACATCTAAGGTTAACTGTAGCTAAAATTTTTAAGACATGATGGGCTATCTCTGAATAGCAAGAACAGTGTTCTTGCACACAGCTCCACTTCCTCTATTTTCCTGCAGTCCTCGGGGGTTTGGTTTGATTGTTTTTTGTCTGTTTGGGGTATTTTTTGTTTGTTCTTTAATTTTATTTTCTTTTACCTTCAGAAACTTTGGCTTTATGCAGCTGCTCTCAGCTAACAGCGGTTCAGGCAAACCTCTCATTGCTATCATTTTTGTATGCTGTCCACACACACATACACGCTTACTCTGCTTCCCTGCCAGAATCCATGTTCCCTCTTGTGTTGCCTATCTCCTGTAATATCATTCACTAGGGCTGCTCTGAGATTGCTGGAGAGACTGCAGAATCCATTGAGAAACATCTTAAAAATAAATTTCCAGCACATTTCAAAAATAATCTGCACCATGGTTTCTCTCTCAGACAGCACCCATGTGTTCTGTGTATTTAATTCAGGGGTAGGAAACTTACTTACATTATACAAGCAGCTGGAAAGGTGATTAGGACCAAAGTGCAAAGTGATACATACATAACAGGAAGCATTCCCAGGATTTGAGGGAGTTTACAGTCTATGGTCCTGATCCATCGAGGGCTTATGGATACTCCTAATTTCTACACTTTAGCGATCTCTCCTAAGTGAGTGTGACTACTGAGTTGATTAAACATTAAAAGGAGCTAAACAGCATGTGGGTGGGGATAAGGAGGGAGAAGGAGGAGAGGGAGGCACACAGCAGGCAACAGGTTAGACAAGAAAGCACCATCAAGCAAAGCCAAGCCAAAGGGACTTGCCTGAAGTCACCAAGGAATCTGGCTGCTCTGCAGATGCCAGTCTTCAGACCCTTGAGGTATCCCAGACCATGAGGCCACCCAACCCTTCCCTTCACTTGCACTAAGCACAATGGCAAAATAAAGTGGTCTGCCTCTCAGTGTACACAGGCCATTGCTAAAGACAAAACACCAATCCACAATGAGAAATCCCAACCAAATTCACCCGAGCAGAATCAAATCAGGGAATCCCAAGAATGTGCCGATGTGCGAAATGAGACCGAGCTGTCAGAAAAAATATTTGGAAGGATTCTTCCAGGACATTTTAAACCAGTGCTAAATTGTTTCAGCTACATGTGTTTTATGGGGTAAGAAAGAGAAATAAGAAAACATAGCATTCTATCACAAGTGCTGCTGTTATGTTTTGCTACAAGGAGTCCTGACCTGTAAAACTGTCATGACACCATTTCAGTCAGTCAAACTTCTTCTAGTCTCCTAACTATCTTTAACAGATGTGTTACACATCTGTTGTCTCATTAAAATAAATAATAATAAAATTATTAATAATAAATCAAGTATTCTGTATAAATCAGAGCAGTAAATTGACCAACCTTGTCTTTTTGCATATTAATCTTTGGACACATAGGTGTCTCACCATCGGCATAGAAAGCCTCAGAAACAAGATGGCTGCTATTGCTTACTGAAGATTTTATAATGTGATTTCCAGTGTAAAACCCTCAGCATGACTTGCAGAAATTTAGCTATGTACTTCCCACTAGCAGCGGTGGTAACCTGAATCACCATCCTTAGAGTTCCCCTCAAGTGCCAATGTCCTTGGAAAGTTCAATGCAACGCTAAAATCCGTGACAGCTAATGGAGTATTTTACAGGGGACAGGAGAGCAAAGCCACTGACACATCCTTTAGAAGCGAAGGCCAAGCTGCAACAGGCTGTTATGTGTTGATGCAGCTATTCTAAATGTAGCAGCTATGCATTTTTACAGCAGCAGAGGATCTAGTCCTGACCTTCTATTTCAGAGTTCTGTCCTCTATATGGAAATACTATATATAAATATAGATATTGTGAATAAATACGGCACGCCAATAATCCAATACTTGAATTTAAGGGGTATGCTTGTTTATTTCCTTCCCTTCCTTAAGAGAATGAGCTGTGGTTCAGAATTAATTCAATTAGTCTCATCTAAAGCAGCCTGACCTTTAAAATACTTCGTACAGCAACATTTTCTGAGAGAAAAGAAATAGCACTGCAGTAACATAAGCTCAACAGGCTTGCCCTTAAGCTCATTTCATTTTACTAGCCAAGAAATCTTCGCTTTTCTGCTCGCTGAGATGTGGCTCATGTAATCTGCAATATTTCACCAAGTATTACAACATATTATTTTAATTAATAATTCTGCTGTTGCATCTTTCAAGTCATGTAAAATTCCTGCTAATAAATATCCCTGCATATAAATATCCAAAGCTTTTATTATGAAGAGTAAAAAATTAGATGCAGTTCCTAAAACTATTAAACTGAATAATTTATTTCATGTTCAGAATTAGCATCCTGCAAGGAAGTCTGCCTGCAACTACCACCTGCAAGAAAAAAAAGCAATTCTCCATATCATCAGTTCTGTATCATCAGTTCTGTTTTCTACTTGCTCATGAAGAGGCTAGCAGCATCTTCTACAGCAGCTGGGCTTTAAGATGAGCAAAAAGGATGCTTCCAACTAATTTCTTTTAGTTAAAAACAAAGTGTAGAACAAATAGCTGCTGCAGGTCAGGTGGCACAAACTATCCCTTTAAGCCACCACAATTTTCTTGCTTGTGGTTGTTCATTAGTTCATTCAGTTGGCAAATGCTGGTGCAAAAAGTACTTTGTTCATGAGCCAAACTTCCATAGAGTAAGAAGAAAACGTTCTTAAACTCAGAAAATACAGAGGGGTGCACAACTGTCCCGGATATTCTTTGGCAATTCTTTAAAGACGGCCACCATAGGTATCTGGTACCCCAGAGCAATAACGTCATTAAAGCAAGTTTGAGGCAAGGTAGTCATGAATGGAAGTGTTCAAAGTCACATGGGACAGGGCTTTAAGCAACCTGATTTAGTGGAAGATGTCCCTGCCCAAAGCAGGGAGTAAACTAGATGATCTTTAAAGGTCCCTTTCAACTTAAACCCTTCTATGATTTCATGAATGGGGACTGTGGTATCTGCCTGCCGTAGAGCCCCCCAGGACTGAGAGCCAGCTGCATGTCTGCTTCCTTTCAACTACCTGTAGTGAACAGCTACCAAAAGCATAAGTAGAAATCCAGGTAAAAAAAAAAAAAAAAAAGAAAAAAGAAAAGAAAAATCAGTCATCTTCCCACCATCATTAGACCTTTTGCAGGCAGATGAAGCAGCGACATTTCAAAGGAGAAATGCTACAGGGAGATGCATCACAGTCAGTCAGATATAGCTTTCCCTGGATTGGGAAAACCCAGTACTTGAGCTGTGGCTCTTCTTTTCTCATTTAAGTTTATTTCAGACATCTTTCCAGCATGCACAGCAAATCTTTACACCCATCAGACTTCGTGAACATTTAAAAAAAAACCCAACCTGCAACCTTCTGAACTTTAAGTCCTGTCAGGAACTACTATACAAAGATATTTCCCTATTAAAACCAGGAAATATCTTGATAGGCAACAAGAAAATATTCTAAGACCCTACATGGGAAACAGAAATACCTGAGTAGAGTATTTAAGTTTTGTCTCTAAACTAACATAATAGAAGAGTTCAATCATAATTACCCAAGAGAGGATAACAAAGCTCAAAGGTTGGTCTATGGAGCACCAGCACCTAAGTGTAATACATGATTTAAATAATGCTGCTTGATCAGACAGGCATGAGGCAGCACATGAGCCTAGGAAGAACAGCAGCAACATCATGAAAAAAAGGAAGATGCCTACTCTGCAAAGCAGGACTGCTTGCCCACAAGTGTGTAATCAAGTGCTAGCTGGTAACAAGGCATTGGATTCTGCCATTTCTCAGAGAGTATGGACACAAACTTCCCCTGGGGCATCTAAATACCATGGTATTGGTCATCAAATCTCACCCCTGGTATTGGAAATGACCCATGGCTAAAACATACAAGATGGAAAAGAGGTTCTGATCAGCCTTGACTGAAACTACCCTGACATTTCAATCACTTTGTCTATCTTGCTTATTCCTTTAAGTTTTCTTCAACATGTGCTCATTGAAGACATTTTTGTACCAGTTCAGGTGCTCTTAGTTTCAGACCAGTACTCCAATCCCGTCACTACTGACCTCAAAAATTCACAGTAATTTGATCTTTACTCACACGAAATAAGATCTTACCGCAGAGATAACACCCACCACTTTGCAATGAGGCTTTAGTTGACCTGAATAACATAGAAGGATCTACTTACTTCTAAGTTTTCCTCTAATCTGAGAGAGATGTTTTGAGAGGAAGCTTGATAGATTTGTGAATAGAACTGCATGATGCAGTTGCCAGTGATAGCAGAGATAAGATTTGATGATTCAGAAGCTGTCTTCTACATTTTTGGCACTATGTATGCTTGATTTTATGTATTTACTTAAAGTTCCTATTCAAGTAGCCCTGCTCATCCTAACCTCTTTTTCCTTGACAAAACATAGCAAAATCTAATGGCAATCTACATTCACTTGCCTTAACACAGACTTCCACTCCTCTCTTCCAGTGAGCACTATGCTTTATCCCTGAAATATGAGGTATTGATTTTGCAGAGCAAAAAATTACAAGCCTCCTATTCTTCTGGGTGAACTGAGAACCATAAAGTGCACTTAGCGCACAAGATAGACTCGTGCATGTGCTATTTTCAGCAGGCTCTCCATGTTTCAGAGTAAACAAGACTCCCCCATACAGTACAGATAAGTAACTTGTGCCAAGTTATTCATTTGAGACACTGCAAGAACCAAAAAGCAGTAGAAAGGACTATGCAACCTATATAGAAAACTCCTCAAGCACTTGAGATAGTCAACTTGCCCGATATTAATTGAATCAAGAGGCATTATAGCTGCAGAGAGATGTGTGTTACGGAAACAGCACTATTTCAGGTTATTCTCCTGCTGTTCGTGGTTGTCCTTCTGCCAAAGATTACAGAATCTAGATTTTGTAACAGTTCCTCCAAAGGAGCCCTTGCTAATCTGCCATGGGAATTTGCGAGTAGGTTCTTATAAACAGAGGCGATTGAAAGATGAATTCTGTATCCATTTGTGCTGAACATCAACAGACTCCACAGCTCTGCTGACAAAGAGGATGACAAAACGTCCCCTGACCCAGACTGCGTAAAGTGTCTTTGTCCTCAAAACCTGTTAGCTTTACCTGAAGTAGGCAAGTGATCCTTGCTGCTGGCTTTGTGGATGAGTCCTGACTGACAGTGAAAAAGGTAGGGATAGTCACCTTTCTCACCTGGGTGTTCAGCTACAGCCTGCAACAGCTTGCTGGTGTCTGATGGGGTGACTCTACCTGCAGCCTAGGTATTGAAATGCTTGTTAGCAGCGGTGAACAGTGGGACTGAGCAGCCGGGGCTTGTACCAACTGTAGACTGCATAGCTACATGTTCAAGACCTTTCTGTTTGCGACAGACTAATGTCATAGTAGTAAACTCCCTCTTGAAACTACTGCAGGGAAGTTAAACTTGCAAGATCAGCGTTTCAGTGAGTGCTTTGTAACTCAGCTCTCCTTTCAACGTGGCTTTTCACAACATGTGAAATAAAATGATAGAAAGTCAGTGAGGCAACTATTGCCACACAGGACGTAACTACTTTAGTCTAGCTACAGATATAGCCGATTGAGAAAACCAGATGGTGCTCTATCTATACTGACTCATGGATGGTGGCAAATGCCCTGTGAGGGTAGGTGCAGCAACGGAAGCAGAGCAACTGGCTGCACAGAGGTGAACCCATCTGGGCTACTGCATTGTGGCAAGAATGCAGAATGTGGTGGTGAAGGTATGCCATATAGATGCTCATGTAAATTTTAGAGGGATGGCTCATTGACTAAGATACCTGTAGACATCAAGACAGGAAACATGGTGGTGATTTATTGGGAGGTATTGGAAAGTGTAGGATCTGGGCATGATGTTGATGGTATGGAATAAGGGGTGGATATTGTCCTGGTTTTGGCTGGGATAGAGTTAATTTTCCTCTTAGTAGCTGGTACAGTGCTTGGCTACAGTGGTTTGGATTTAGGATGAGAGTAACACTGATAACACACTGACGTTTCAGTTGCTGAGCAGTGCTTACACCAAGTCAAGGACTTTTCTGCTCTTCATACCACCTCCACCAGCGAGTGGGCTGGGGAGCACAAGAAGCTGGGAGGGGATACAGCCAGGACAGCTGACCCCAACTGACCAAAGGGATATTCCACACCATATGGCGTCATGCTGAACAGTAAAACTGGGGGTGTTGGCTGGGGGATGGCAACCCACTTCTCAGACACTGGCTGGGCATTGGTCAGTGGGTAGTGAGCAACTGCATTGTCCATCACTTGTCTTATATATTCTTTTATCATTATTTTCCCTTCCTTTTCTATCCTATTAAACTGTCTTCCTCTCAACCCAGAGTTCTACCTTTTTTCTGATTCTCTCCCCCATCCCACTGTGGGGCAGCAAGCAAATGGCAGTGTGCTCCTGATATAGAAATGTCACCATGCAAACAGAATACCCAGCAGCTGCACTTTACAACTCTCATTCTAACCTAAGCAGAAAACAGTCTCTTACTTTACACTACTTTTTTTTCTTAAGATAACAAACAGCGCTTTAACTAGAAGCAGTTTATTACAGTCTTTACTTCATATTGTGCCAATAATGTACCCTAGATTATGAGAGACAGCTTGGAACTCTAAGAAATTTCAGTTGGTTTAAGGAAAACATACTATGTATCAATTATCCATCACCTCCTTCCACTCTGAGACCAAGATAAAGACATTGAAAGTCAGGTTTCTCTTAAAGTGTTTCACCAGGGAATATGCAACCCTCACAAGCCTGAAAGCGACTGCACTTTGTAGTCTATACATGTAACACGCATTGAATACACATAGATAAGGACCTCCAAGGGCGGCGAGGATGCTGCAAAACTATATATAGGGATCCAGGAATAGATAGCTAACACATATTCACAATTAAAATTGGCATAATACTAATGGTGAGGCTAACATATAAACACACAACTTACAAATAAACAAGGTATTCACAGGTTCTGCAGAACTGTCACACTGGCTCTTGTTATCTCTTACTTTCTCAGCTGTAGAACTGCATGTGTAGGGAAGGGCTTAGGGAGCATTCTGGCACTGTGCTGTCCCCCTCCTGGTGATACTTTCATGAACTGTCCTAGTTTGGGGCGAGTCAGAAATATTACTGGACTCCCACTGAAGCATATTTGCTCACATGCCTGTGATGGAGCCTTTTCAGAAGCCAAGAATACTCCTGCATACCATAATGCCAATTCCTAGCTTCCCACAGAGCGCTGTATTTACTACACATCAAAGGCCCGTTTCTGCTAATGCATACAAGAGAGAAACTCAAGTGTCACAATCAATTTAATCCAGCATTCATTCAGGCTGCTGCCTTTGCCTTCATCCCTGCCTGCTTGTTCTTGCCGCTCAGGATTTGTTTTGTGAACTCAACCACGGGACTAGTCTGGCTGTAAACTAACCTGGGAAAGAAATCCTCCACAAAAAGCTTAATTTTCAGCTGAACCAATTCCCACACTCAGTTTATAGTGAGGCTGTAAGAACACCAGTACAGGTGTGAGGGTGTGAGCAAGAAAGAGTGAACTGTATACAGGGGAAAGTGGAAATGCTCTTTTCAGCAAGAACAATGAATTTTGCTGGATTAAGCCAGTCACAGAGCTAGACCTTTATTTATAGCACAAGAGAACATAAGGAATCCAACAGGAACTAGGGTTTTACTGTAGTAGGTGTTCATTCTTTCATCCAGCAAGCTATCTGTGCCTGAGACAATTCTGCTGCAGCTAAATAGCAACAAGAATCAGATATGGAAGCACTTCAGGGCATACCAGAGAATATCTGCTTTATTTTTATTTCCTAGAGTATCAGTGTGCATGTAAATGAGTCTGTACCATGATTTTCTCCTTCCTCCTGTGAAAGCAACTGAAGGGGTTTCTGTTGTTTTAATTCTATTTTGTTTTGGATGAGGGAGTGGGGAGAGAAAGCTTTCAGGTGGTACTTTATGAGTTTTATTTAAAATACAAAATAAATTCAATTCTGGTGTGGTTTCTCCCTTTTCTCTGAAAACACTGAGGTTCACACACTCCTTGTCTTTCAGAACCCATGGGTTCATAAGTCTTCACCTGGATACTGGACTAATCTGCTAAATCTTTGACAATGGCTAGTTAGAATATTCCCTGGAAAAAAACATATGCCACCTATCTACAAGTGTCCTGCTACTTCTGCAAATTTTCTTCTCCACTGTACAAGTGAAATCTGTTGTTCAATAAGGATTAAAACATTAATATATTGCTCACAGGATAGTAAAAAAAAAAAAACCCACCACCAAACGAAACCAACAACTTTCCTCCATCAAAGTGAACCATTTCTATGGTTGAAATTAGAAATAGATGAGAAATGGCCAAGATTCAGCATTCATCACAGGCAGTCATCTTCTATTAGCTACAAGCATTTTGCAAACACATAATTTACCATCCAAGCATTTCAATTTGACACTGAAAGGCTTTAAAGAAGATTTATAAGCAGACTGGTGTATTACAACCTACAAATCCTTTATGTGTTTCAAACAATTTCCTACCATACCTCTTCACAGTGCAAATAACTTCTGCTTTCCTCTAACAATGATATTTATGACAGCTGTATGCTTGTTACTATCTACAGCAATGAAATTATACTGCTGAAATGGATATTTGAAAGATGATGAGTACACGGATTTCTAGTAAAAACCTATTTCTCTTAGAACTTTTATTTAAAGAACGAGTCAACTCTTGTGATCTCCTGTTAGCACTCTGAAAGCCACATGAACGTTCCAACAGCTAATTTAAAATAGAACATAATTGTCAAACACAGTCTAACAAAGATGCTCCATTACCTTTTGGTGGGAAATTGAGCACTATTTAATATCTCTTACTTCGGCAATGAACTAACAGCTGTGACAGGATAAAGTACAACTTTACGCAAAATTAAATCAATTAGTATCTACCTAATCAATTACACATACCAAGACACATGATATTCAATCTCAGTAAAAAAAGGATGCTTTATTTAAAGTTAGTTTTAAAATGTATGTATTAATTTAAAATGTGTCACACTTGTCATAAAAAATTTAGAGAAACCATCCTATTTGATGAAGTTAACTCATGACTGAGTCTAAGCTCTGAAAATCAGGACATGATTCGTCGTTTAATCTGACAACAGTAAGTAATCTTCTCCATAAAGATTTTTCTTTCAATCTTACTTCCACACAATTTTTATATGATGACTTATTACCATCAACTGTAATTAAACATAGACAACTAAGCTGTAGATTAGGGAAGCATCAATTTATTGTACGGCAGCTCAGGGAGGTGTGAACTCTTGGGTTCATAATGTTCCAGCTACTGCGTCCTACACTGGACCACTCAATCGTTCCCAGCGTTCTTCAGAGCCCATTTAACAGACTAGAAAATTCTGGTATGACTGACAAACCTTTCATATTATGGGCTCTTAGGCCATTGTTAAAGGCTGGATGAGAATCATATCTGAAGTTAAAGCTAATAAGCTTTAACTGCACACTTGGTGTGTAGTTAAGTCCTAATTCCCACAACAAAAAAAAAATACTAGAAATAACATTTTAAAGTCTCTTTTTTTCACTGCTGCATTTAATGGGCCCATTTATGATAGTTCACTCTGTCTCATCTGTGTTGTTTATACATATCACACTACAAAGTGCATGGATGGCAACTCTATACTCTGACTCAGAAATTCTCCAAGCCACAGCTACTATGAGCTCAGCTTCAATAGGTGGGCAAGCTGTGGAACACATAAATGCCTGTTTGTTTGCTCTGTCACCAGCACCAGATTCAGATCCTCATGCTGACAGTCCAAGTTTTATAAACAAACCTTCCTGCCTTCCCTTTTCAATCTGCATATAAGACCAAATAGCTTATACGCATTTTATAACAAAAACATCTACCTCATTCATAGTCATTCATCTAGCTACAGTGCTGCATAATCTACCACAAAATCAAAAGTGAACTGGGATCTATTTTTCCCCACATTGTTCAAACACACATTCAAGGGAGGTTGGTAAATAACAACATGCTGTTGTATACCTTGCCTCAGCTAGAATACTAGTCCTTGACAGGCTTGCTGAAGAAAACAAGAATGAAGAGAATCAGCTGGCTGAAGATAATGGGTTTGAAAAATTAATCCAATTTTGCAAATGGAAAAAAAATAGCTACCACAAAATGACGGCCCAAGCTCAATGCCTCACCTGTAAGACCAAAATCTCTTCTTTTCCAGACAACTTGACAACTAGCTGGAACAAACTGACAAGACAGGGCTTAGAATAAGCAAGTTTTCCTGGCATCCCAGCAACCTGATCAGCCCCATCTCATGCTCCATATTTTTTTGGCAGTTAAGAGATTAGATTCCCAAACATGCACACCACCAAGCTGAAATTCAAGGTTTAAGGTCGGAGATTTGCAGAACAGAATACTCAGCCAGGTGCACCATCTACTTACAAAACTAAGATTTGTTTTATCATCACACTTTGTAATGCTTAGGAATTTTCAATGGCCAAACAAGGCAGTGTTCTGGACTAAAGCCATTTTGGAAGTGGGATCTACATAGCTGTATCTCATCTAAGATTAAAAATAATTATAGTTCATAAAACCATATGCTTCTCTTTCTAGTAAAATCTTACAGCAACATATCTGTTTCCTGCACTAAGCAGCTCACAAAGCATTCACTGATGCCCCTTTCAGAAGGATCCTTATTTCCATGCAAATATCTGTATGGCACTTACATCTGCCACAAATCCTCTTAATTTTTCCAAGACAATATCTGAAATCCATAGGATTTTCCCATAGCAAAAATACACCACTTGGAAAATGCTATCTTTGAATTTCTAACTCCACCCCAAAGATGAATGAATCCATTCTTAAGATGCTTTTAGTTGCAAAAAAACTCAGATAGAACACTAGCTCAGTAAAAATCCCTGTATTACTCTGCCTCTTGGGGCTGCCCATATATTTTTTTACAATACCAACCAATATCACTTTCAGCCAGGATGTAAAAAGCAGCCCTTAAAAATGGATCACAGCTTTTAATGAATGGATTCTTTAGCACTAAGATTACTGCCTTGTGTTTATTTTATGCTTCATTCTCTTCAGAAATTATATATTGATGAGAAACTGCGTCACAAAGTTATTTGAATCTTTGTGCAAGATGAGGGTGAAAGAACTGAATGAAGAGAGATATAAACCTTTCTGAAGATAAGTCCCATTAGCACCTAATGCATCTTTTACAGAGTGTAAGCATCACCACATTTCCATTATTTTAATATAACCAAAGTGAAAGATAACAGCACAGCGATAGGATCCTTTCATATATCCATGGTGATACAAGATAAAGACATTCCCAAAGAATTATTATTCTTAAGAGGCTGCAAAAATAAATTTCATGGGGGAGAGTGGGGTGTCAAAGTGAGCACTTAGTTTATTTTTCTATAAATGAAGCCAGCATGTAAAAATGAACTTAGAGGTACAGGGTTCAGATGCCACATATTTTACTGGGAAGTCTCTCTCCCATAGGGCTTAAGGCTAAAAATGACTACTGAATGTTGGCTACAGAACGCTTTTGGAACTTGATAGTACCAGTGATGAGCCAGACGATGCCATCAGCAATACACACCTCAAAGTGATTTGTGATGTTCAGACAAATACCTCACCAAATCAAATCTTGGTGAAGAAGGAGATTTGGAAGGGAGAGAGAATGATTTTTAATCTGGTATTTCTAATGAAGGTGTGCTTTTGTTTTACACAGTTATGCGAGAATAAAAGATAGCTGCTGCAGAAAGGAGCAACCCTGCTGTTCCTTCTCTCGAGCTGTACTTGTCTGACTTTACACTAAGTCTCCTTGGAACTGATTCAATAAAGCTTCTACAAAAAGAGACAATTCATTTTTATGCCAGTTTAGCTTTCTGGGAAAGGCAGGAAGGCAGAAGAGAAAGCCCATCCCTTGCAGCAGACACCACCTATTACACTGACTGATTTGTAATAAGAGATGCACCCCCTGAAGTTCCCGTCCACAGCAGAGTTCCTCAACAGAGTGAGCTGGGTGGAGGCAGATTTGAGGTTGGAAACAGTTAGAAAACCATTAATTTGTAATTCTGTGGATTTACATCTCAAAGAATCACTACATGGCATGGAGTAATCTTTATAATAAAAATTTTTAAAATTTTTAAGAATTTTATAAGGTACTTCAGTGATTTATGTTTAGCATTTTTACTGAATCTCACACTCTTAAATCAATTACTTTTGAGAAGCTTGCCTTCCAGGATCACTTGCAGCCCAGTCTCAAGGTTTTAAGACTTCTTCCATACATTCAAAAGCTACTTTTACAGAAACCAACTTCTGTTCAAAGTTGACAATATAACTTCCAGGCAGAAGCATTTTTTGTCATGGCTCAGGGAAATCCATGTCAAGCAGAATGAAGACATAGATTCATGTTGTCAAAGGACAGCATGGTCCAATTTATTTCTGCAACTGAAACCTCTGTGAAACTGTGGCCAGTGGAAGAGATTTTAGTGTATTAAGCATGATTGCAGCAATGTAGACAAGGGAAAGGCCCTTGAATAGGTACCAGAAAAGGAGAAATGAAGGGAAAAACTTTTCCCTTCTTGAACAGCAACATGCAACTCAATGTTCACAAGCTAACATTTATTTTTTCTACAAGCCAATTCCTAATTTCAGTTTCCTGACATCATGAAATTGCCAAAGGACATTTTGAAAAGCGTTTTTTTCCAGTTATTTGCATGCTTAACTGAATGGGCAGAGGAATGTGTCTTACCATACAGGTGTCCAGGTCCTCCAAACGTTCTATCTCTGTTAATTCCTCAACTGTGATGACAGAGCGTTTAGTTGGTTTTTCTTCAGCTAACTCAATTTCCAGTGATTCCTGCTGTGGAAGTGGTTTGCCACGTCTGGTCAAATGGTCAGCCTGGAGGCAAGGATAAAGACAGGAGCACATCAATCAAACTATTAAAAAAGGCAAACCAAACCCAACCAGAACGCTTACAGAACTGAAGCATTCACAGACCCTAAAAGGCCAATTACAAAAGCAAAGCTCAGTTGTGTGTGTGAACGTTCACACAGGGTTTGTTTTGGTTTTCTGTTTTTTTGGATGGAACCCTTCCATCACGCTTTCAAAGAGGGAAGGGGGAATATTCTAATAGGAAAAAAGAAAAAGGTCAGATAAAAGACGTCCTACTTTTGACTTATAATAGTATTATGGGACTTCCTTAGCATTTATTCTGTCTTTATTACAAAGAAAACAAAGAGGTGGAAGAGAAGCTTTTTCCAGGACCATTTTGTCTGTTTGTTGAGGCTTTTTTTTTAATTTGTGGTTTATTTTGTTGTGGATTTGTTTTTTTTAATTAAATAACACAAAGACCGGTACAATTTCAGCAAATACAATTTTCATAATTATTGGATGGCCAAATTGTTATCACCTGCTATTCAAAACACAGGAGAGCTTGGTTAAATACCTCACTTCTGTTTCCCTGAAGAGTAGGTGAGGGCTACCATAAAAAAGCAAAAAAAAATTTACTAATAGATCTAAGGGATAAGTTTGGGGTTTTTTTTGAAGTATCAGAGAGGAAATACTCTAACAATAATAAAATCCACTCTTAGACCTGCATAGCAAGAACTGTTACTAAGAGCACAGAGAATGCCATATAAACCACATGTCAGGAAAATGATGAACTATTTCCTAGTTCTGTTGCTAACAAAAGAAAATATCAAATAACATCAGTTAAAAGCAAGTATTTGAAGATCAGTTGGCCCAAATCAGTTAATCACAGAAACTTTCAGAGGCAGACAGGGAGAGCTGTAGTCCACTCCTTAACACTAGCATGACTCTGGACAGCCAGTGAATTGCAGTTTGTTAACCAGCAAAAAGAGTAAACAGATGACCTGAGACAATTATAGCTCACTATAGACTAGTGTCTACTCAGGAAAAACAACTGGAGAGCTCTTATGGATTTATCTTTAATCACACTAGAAGGGCTCAAATAATAATTAATGCTAATCATCATCATTAGCAAACTCAGGTCTTGCTCAATATGGTTTACTTTTCAAATTCACATCAAACACTGCTGTGCCAATGCAACATACACAGACATTTGTACGTGGCTGAAGTATTAGCATATGACACTCCAATTTCAGGAGCTGGCACAGAGCTCCATCAGTGCACTTACTTTTTCTTGTATTAAGAACTAGCTGCCAGCTCTCACAGCTGTCAGTTGAAGATTAACACTGACAATTTAGATAGGAGTTCCTCTACTAGCCTCTTTTGAGAATCCTACTCTTCAATGTTTTCAATAGTACTATACTATCTGAAATAATCTGCAGCTAACAAACACAGGAGAGTTAAACAGTGAAGAGGACATGTTACTAATGCAGGCCAAAATGGATCACAAAGTAAATCAACTCAAATAAAACGTACAGACAATCATTCCTTAGGAACTAAGAGCACTGGCAACTACCTATGGACACAATCCTGAAAAGCAGCAAGTGTCAAGCATCTAGAAACCATTACTGGGAGGGAGCAAACCCCAGTTGTGAAAATGAGGTACCACTGAAATACTGACAAAAGGAAGGCAGTCATACCTCCTTGGCTACGTAAATATGAAGAGTAAAGAGTATCAGGAGAAAAACAGTTCATTCCTATATATAGTGTTGGTTAAAATATTGGAATAGTCTGTCTGGTTCTGGGACCAGAGTTTTAAACGAGGCTTTTAAAACAGCTGGAGAAAGTGCAGTGGATTCTGACTGAAGTGACTCAAAGACTGGAGAAAATGACTTACTGTGCAAGAGTTGGGGCATGACCACGTTGTGCAATAACACTGGACAGAGACAGCCCACTGTTCATGCCAGCTGAGCCTGCTCCAGGACTAACTGCAGCTCATTAACATGGCCACTCAGAGAGCAGGCTGCCGCGGCTGCATAGCTCCTGAGACCAGAAGTGGTATCTGTACACAATGCTGCTCTGTATCATGAAGACACACCCTCAAATAACCCAGACCTTCAATTTTTTAAATTTTTTTATTTTTTTAAAAGGGGGAGGGGAGAAAGAGTGATTTGTTTTCTGTGCATGAGGATTTTCACAGAAAGGAAATAAAGAGAAATATATATGGTTCCCTTATGTGGTGAAAAGCGTCTGAAAAAATCCATGACTGCAAGCTGAAGCCAGACAAGTTTCAATTAGAAATGAAGAGTAATTTCAACCAGGAGGATGACCACCATGACCACCCAATGGCTTCTTTAAAAAAAAAAGCACTGGATATTCCTTACAAAGGCCCTTTGATGTAATTTACTTACATTAGAAGTAGAAATGTTTTTCTGTAGGTACACCATTGTTTATTTCTTCTACATTTGGTGAAGCAACAACCTTTATAATAAACAACTGTGCCTTCTTACAGCTAAGCACCTTCAAATAACAAAACACTGTTTCCTTTGCTGTGTTTCTACTCCTTTCTCTTCCAACTTCATACCTATTTTTCTGAGGTAGCCTCAAGATGTACTTGCTCAGAGAGCAAGATCTCAGCAGTCCCTTCTCTAAAGAATGAAATTTTACCTCTCATTTCATGAGCAACCAACTCTTATCATCTCACCAGGACAAATACTGGCACTGTTTGTAACTAATGACTCAATGCTGCATCCTGATGGCGCTTCTAGTTTTAGATCTGACAATAGTGCAAAAGATAATAGGACAAATATATAATGCAGCCTTTCCCAAGGCTGTATCTTCCTTAAAGCAAGGAGGCAAGAGCCCCACAATCATATTTCAAATTATGTCAGTGATGCCAATGAAAATAAGACCAATTTCAAAACAGAGCTGTGCTAGGGGGAAACTGAACAAGTTATGAATGTCAATGGCACTGTTAAAATACCCAGCATATCCAGCTATCAACCACGCAAATACTCACCAATTTGTGATGGCAATGGGAAAGTGCATCCAGGATTTCATCTACCACTCGGTCAGACAGGAAAGAAGCCACTGTTAGCTTAACTTCACTGTGTGAGGATTAAAATGAGACAGAGAAAATTTTAATGCACGCAGGAGAATTTTGTCTCTATTACACGTTCAACAATGCAATGATTATCCACAGGGCTGTCACTTTATTTGAAGTAAAACATTACACGGTGTCAGGATACATGACTGCAGGTTTCAGAAATAAACTCATGAATCACATAATAAACAGAAGAGCCTCTGTACCATATTTAACCTGCTTCTCACATTTTTCTAAAAGCTTAAATGAAAACATCTGGGTAAGAGAGCTGAATTAAAACCAAATGCGAAATGCAGTAAGGAACACTCCACCTCTGGAGTCAGAGAAACACAAACCTCAGGTGAATAGGATTAGAACAGTGCTGCCTGTTTAACACTACTACAATCCACCCATTTTCTCAATTTCTTTCTGTGTTTGTCTGCCAGTTGAATGACAACTCTACAATGCTGCTTCTCCAGTCTTTACCATCATAACCTAGCTTCCTCTTTTTGCTCTAGGTAACCACTTTGTCTCAAGATCTTAATGTCTGCCATTCCCATTACATAGATGTATGTGGAACACCTACACACCCCATACCTGAAACGAGGTTTCACAGGTAACCTCTTATCAAGGAAATGTGCACCTTGAATTTTTCCCTTTGAGTCCCATCTTTGGCCACAGCAGAAAAGGCTCAGGCTGTGGAGGGCAGCTGATCTGCAGCTGACAAGCACATATTCCTGAAGTTCCATCACTCCTGCCTCTACAGTGTCAAGGGCAACTGTTTCAACTGACACTTACAGTAAGTAACATCATTTTGCTTTAAGGTTTTTATGTGTAGACTGAATTACATTGGATTAACAAAGCTATTTCTATCTGGAACTAGCACTACTGCTGCACAAAGCCTGGGGAAAAAGAAAAACTCCTTGGAAAAGCAATGCAATTCACAGGGAGGCAGAATGGTGGCTAAGCCATGACAGAAAGAGAATGAGAGTGAAGGGATTTCCCCTCAGTTACTTACATAATAATTTCAAATAATATAAGGCAAGGAAGGGTGACAGTGTGGCACTCACGGACAGTTGCAGCTTCTATATGTGGAATGGGAGCTATTACTGCCTCAGGGTCCGGATTTCTTTGATAGGACTGAAGTGAAGACAACTCACTCCCTGAAGCATTTTAAACACCTGAAGGGATAGCTAAAGTTCTTAACACCTTTTCCTGCCAGTTTTGCTGCACTCTGCAAAACTAATTTCTAAGTCTTACTGTTTTCCTTCTTCTGCAAAGATATTAGCATCAAAATGACTTTTTTTTCCATCAAGCAGAAAGGATTCCTAAGACAAATGATGGCAACTGCAAAGGTTTAAGTACAGTCAACCACCTTATACTGCATTAAACTGGCATCTGCTTAATATGAAGAAAAGATGCCGCGGAAGGTCAGGTAAAAGACTTTATTTTCCTTTTTAAAGAGCAAACTAAGAGTTGTTTGGGGTAACTGTTTCTGCTTCAAGTTTGTGGTTTGAATATCCAAGTTTCCATTTTTTAAGTATGTGCACTGCTGTGCACAACTCCCACACAAAGTTTTAAAGTGATTGCTACAGCTACAGGACAAGACTAAGTGCAGTAACAGACAAAGCAGTGTTAACATAAAAAGCAAATAAGTGCCATTTTTGTCTATTGCAGTAGTTCAGTATTACCTGAGAACATAAATAGGTTAAAAAAATACACCAGTTATGAATATGTTATTTGTGTACCATAAGCCCAAACTCTTACTAAATAAAACAGAAGCACATGCATTAATGATCAAGTCAACATCCCTGGAGATTCCAAATATTTGAATATCTTGAACTAAGTTCACCAGACCTGTCGACAATTTTCTGCTCTTTGAATGCCTTAATATAGTTTCTTGTGAGTCACCAAAGCATTCAAAGAATCTTCTACTACACACACACATGCACGCAACCCAGGATCAAAATTCTATAACCAATTTTGTTCAGTTATTCTCTTAAAGTACCTAATTTTATTGAGGATATCAATTCCAGACTGCTCCAAGAGGACATTTTTCACAAAAGTGCGCGGGATGGAAATCTTCTCAGTGCTAGCCTCAATCAGGTCTTCACGAATGCGAGCTTTCTTCATTACATTTGGGCAAAGGTTTTCTGCTGCATCCACCATAGACTCAAGGAGTGTCTACAACACAGTAAGCAAAAGCTAACATTAGCTATTGAGGTTTTCATCAGCTGGAAGATCACAGCATTATTCTCATGCATAGGACTACGACACTTTTAGAGTTGTAATTTTTACAAATTCTCTTCCTAATTTCCAATCCACTTTACAAAATAAGAAAGAACAACATACTTGTTTTGAAAAAGGCCCACAACTGTACTTGTTTGCCTTTTTAAATGTGAAGCATTTACATATCTGTGTGTTTGCCAGAATGTCCCTTGTACACCCACCACTGCTGCATGTGCATGCTGTAGAAGCAGTAGATACTCTGCTGCAGCTGCCTTTGCTCTAAGCTATGCCCTGAATCAGCAATTTTTACTGACCCACCAATGCGTAAGAGGCATGAATATATGAAGAAAGGAGATTCATAAGAACTTGACATGCTGTACAGAGCTGAAATATACTAGCCAAATATTAAGAAGTAGCCACAAGTATGATTTGAGTGGGCATGCAAACCTTACATATATGGATCTCATTTATATACCTGTAAGTCCACAGTGAACCTTAGGTGCAGGCAACAACTTTTATTCTTTTTCAATGATTGATCAAAATCACAAACCAGGACAGAAGAAAACCATACACACTCCAGAAACAGGACCAGGTAACCCTCAACCCCTTCCACTTTCTTCATCTTAAAATAAGGTCTTCCCTGCCAATGATATAAAGCTAACTTCTCCCCTGTTAGACTTCCTTTTAGAAAAATCTTTCATATATACTTCAATGCTATGCTGTTATGCTATGAAGACCCTTTCAATCGCATTAGATTTATCTTCTATCTGTGTCTGTGAGAAAAGGTAATTCTAGTTTAAATCCTGTTTTATCTGGTTTCTTTTCCAAATCCCAGCTCTGACAAGAAGGCTATAGAGCCCTCACTACAGACACAGATGAGGGCTCAGTCCCTCACAATCACCCATGTATGAATCTGTGTCACAAAAAGTGCAGGAAAGCTCTAATGTACACACACAGGGATCAGGATGAGACACAGAAACACTACTAGCATCCTATGTCACTGAAACATCTTTCCTTTAATTGCTTTCTGGTTTTGGATCTAAAAAGCTTAGGTAGGACCACAGAAGGTATGATACAACCATCTGGCCATGTGGAAAACTAAATTTCAAATTCATACTGATTTACCTACATGCTTATGTGTACCTGTGTACAGTAAAACAGATTCATACTAAGCAGTATTTTCTCGTAAGACTGGAAATTGTTCAAATTCTCTCCTACATCCACCTCACTTCATCTCCAGTCCCATTAACTCAGGAAATCTATTTCAGGTATATTCAGAGGCTGTTCGACCATCAATTAATTTTCCATCAAATAACTTATTTCAGAGATTGCAAGAGGTCAAGGCTCATCAGCACAGGATTTGAAAACAAACCCTCCACGTCCATTCCTAGCATGAACTGTTACTTAGAAAAGATCTGTAAGCAGGTGGTTCTCTCTGGCAGCTGGTCCCTTTGCATGCTGAAGCTGTCATCCTGCTGCACTCCAGTGATCATGGGGCCTCCTCAGGCTACCGTGCTTCCAAAGTGGAAGGGGGAATAAAGATACTATCCTCGGTTCATGCAAGACCCATTTCCCCCATCTCTGAATCCTCTACATAAGTGGGACAAGCAGCATCTATTAGAAGACATCAGATTTTTCAACATATGCTATGTTGCATGCAGCTTTTGAGCCATTTTTTTAAATTCAAAGGCAGGTGGAAAGAAGAGAGGAACATGATGGAGCCCACTTTACTGAAATGGGCCAAGTCATCTCTAGTAAGACTGAAGGTTGATAACCAAACAGAAAAGGTATTTACAAATAAAGAAAGGAACAAAATCATAGTTTCCTTGAAATGGTATCCTAGGTAAGCCTAGCTCTAACCTGGGTGCTTTTAAATTGTGCAAAAATAACAAACTGTACCCCATGAAAACTAAACAGGTTTCCTTTTTCTTCTCAATCTCAGACCATGGGTAAGTGACCTCAGGCTGAACTCCATCTTACCAGAACATTTTTCTACTTGCACAGCCCTAACTGGCAACTTTCATATGCAGATACTGAGGTAAGAAATAAAACTACATTTACTGCACAATAATTTTAACGATTCAAAGCAGCAGTCTGTAGCTTTTAACTAAGTATAGATCTACAAGGACAACACAGTAGCATGAACTAGCCACAGAGTACAGGGAAGTCTATCTTTACAACATTTGCTTTACAAATATAAGGGACAACTGCCATTATAGCTAATACGGAGCTTGTTTCTGGGATCCCAAATTCTCTGCACTTTAAGGACTCGTCCTGAACTCCCTCCTTCAATCCCCAAGCAGATTCTGGTGTCATAACACTAATAAAAGAGCCTTTCAAATCCCTGCAGCATTATCCATATGGAAGATGAAGAACTTCAATGGCAGACAAAACTGAGCCAGGCAAAGTACTAATGAGAACTTCTGACACACCCATGTTTTCCCATACACTCAGGTATTCACTGGTGCAACTGTGCATTCTACCTCGAAAAACCACACTCAGCCTCCCAACAGTTACCAATGGATCACAATCATAAAAGTTACAAAGACAAAATGCTGCATGAAGGTGTCAGTGGGAAGCAGGAAGAAAGACTAAAGACCTTACTTGAGAATTTCAACAGGAACATGATCTTCTCTTGCCTAAGCACCATTTGTCTTGCTTATGATTTTCCCTTGGGCCTTTTTAACTGAATAAAGCACCTGGGGGTTCTGTATGTCCACAGTGACACCAGCAGGAGAAAAGAAATGCAATGGCCTTGCTATAATTTCTTCTTTGACCAACTCAGCTTACTTCAAGATGTTACTTTTCCTCATTCTAACTTCTTCCTTTCCCCTGTCCTTTCTTAGAGGTTAAAAGGAAAAAAAGGAAAGAAAAAAAAAAAACTCTTACTTGTTTGAAAAACATTCATTGACTTTACCCAATTTCCAAACAAACATTTCTATCTAAACTCAGGCTCTGGTTGCTATGGAAGCTAAAAATCAAAACTCCACTTACAGCACCTAGGATATTTCCCCCCAACAATTACAAAAAGAACTGTACTTATGTGAGCTCTTCTATCTATCTTCACAAGTAATAAGCTGCACATAATGTTTTTAAATTGACCTAAAAGACTGGGAACAAAAATCCTAATCCATGTTCAACATTTTCTCTCCCATGCCAAGAATGGCACCACAGAACCTAAAGGAAAACCTTTCAGCCTTCGGTGTAAAATTAGTAAGAATGAGTGTTACAATACACAAAGAGCATTATGACTTCATAGTTTCTTGTGAGGCACTTAAACTTTAAGGCTACACAAATCAGAAGTAAATGTAAAAGTTAAAATGGTTGAGCTAAAGTACCTTTTGCTGTAAATGTGTGAAAGTGTAAATGGAAGACTCACTAACTCAATCTTATCCCAGGAACTATAAATAACATTCTAAATGCTGAAGAGGCTTTCCTCCCTACCTCTCCCTTCTCTAAGACTCTCCAAAATGCACAGGACTTATTTAAGTGTATGAGTCCTGCATAAAGGGCTGACACGACTATTTACATCCCAGTAATATCCTAGAAACTCTACTCAGAAGAATCTGGTGGAGAAAACGCTTTCATGTCTGCAGAAATTAAGAAAAGTGATAAGGAAACTTCACCTCATTTCATATAATGGGGATAGGGAAAAAACTAAAAATTCAGCACGATGTTCCTCCACATTAACTTTTTAATTTCCAACAAGTAATCTGTAATACGGTATTATTATTGCTCTTCATTATACTCCCACTGACTGAAACATTTGCATGTTGTTTCAACTGAAAGTTCAACCTTCACTTTCAGATCCTTTGATAAGTTTAAATACAGAGAAACACAAGAAAAGTAGCTTAATCATAAATTTAAGTTGAACTGAATTGCCTCAGAACCATATTCTTAAATTCATCAGCTTCCATACAGATCCCAACAGTTGCTGAAGTTTCCCCACCTTGACTTCTTCCTGGACTGATATCTTTGCATGTGCTGTATGGATATCTATTTCATGTTTATTATACAGTAAGATCTAACATAATTGAAGGTAGAATTTTCTGAACAAAAGCTGGCTGAACTCAGCTGAGAATATTTACAGATCAATGATGTCTCTTTCCAGAAATGATGTCTGACAGGCAACCTGTGAAAAGATTTCCTGTAAAGCTGCCTGTAGCAATTCTTGGGGCACTCTCAATACATAAAAGTTATCCAAACCAAAGAGTTAAAGCGGAAATTCTGCACCAGGTTCAAAACAGTCACTGGGAAAAAAAATCTGCAATGGTGTCTACAGAAAAGCAGCTTTCACTCCAGTGGGATACTTTAACCAGTAAGTACTTTTATGCAGGGCATGAGACTTTTTAGGGTGTTTGAGAAATGCCTTTACTAAGGGTCTAAGGAGCAACTGGTAATTCTTCCCCTTCTACAAGAGAAAATAAGATGATAGTAAACAGTTTTTGCTCCTACTGCCCTTTGCAAACACTAAAGCAATTTTTTTCATTCCAAACAGGCAAATATCCAGATAATAAGGCCCAAAGTTATAAGAAGCTAATAATGAAAAGATAACTTATGTACAAATACACTGAGAAGTTAATTAAACAAACAAACAAGTGTGGTACATTTGCATTTAGCAACAGAAAACCTCAGATTTAGTTATTCCTGCATGTGAGAGATGGTAACACATCTATCCACAGACCTTAAGTTGTTCATCCACAACCCTTGTGACTTCTCCAGCCATGGATTCAAGTGTTTCTTGGATTGGATTGGAGAGTGAACCATTTGCTCCTGCCCAAGAAGCTCCACCGAGGTGATACAGATTTGGTAGGAGCTGTAAAGACAGAAAGAGTATCTTGGAAAGTAGGCTCAACACTACCTGTCTCCAAGCCTGGACAAATAGGAAATATCTCTGCTAAATCAAAGCCCTTATCAATTAGAATTACTTTATCACTTTCAATATTACCTATAACTGATCATCTGAAGAAAACACACTTTTCTGGCAGATTGTTATTTCAACTCCCCAAAAGAGAAAAGCTGCAATCACACACCGAACTGCTCTCAGTATTACCAGTATGCTAGGAAAGGCTTACTGTTTTTGAGTTCTTAGCATCCCGCATAAGCCGTTCTGCAGATTTGACATCTTCCTGTACAGCATCCACACCACAGTTTCTTAAAGAGTTGAGATGATCTTGCACTTTAACACATATTCTGTCAATCATCTACTTGAACAAAAGACACAGAAAAGATTAAACATCAGAATATTGGTCAAATGCAAACTGAATTCAGTCCAGGTAGAAAATCAATAGTAACATGATGAGATTTGTAGAGACAACATAACAGTCTGGAAACGCATGATCAGAGCTTAGAGGTATATCAATGCCACTGAAGAAGAGCATTATATCTCACAAAGACACACCTAAGCACTGGAAAAATAAAGAAAACTTTAATATTAAAGAAAACCCACAGAAATGCTCTCGTGTTTCTCCCCCCACCCCCAAGTTACCTCCAGGATAGCTGCAAATAACCAACAAGTTACCCATTTCAAGTGTTGTGTTGTTTTGGAGCAAGTTTAATACTGAAAATGTTGCCAATTCTAACACTTAGCTCTGAAGGTCCCTGAATTGTTAAGAATTTCAGACAGTAAAAGGAAGCTCTGTCAAAAAAGCCAAGAGAGATTTTTCCTGTCTAAGCAAAACGCAACTGCGTAGGCTTACGGAGCATTCTTTCAAATGTAAATATTACATGTTGTAAGGGAACTACAACTACCAAAGTAGAAGTTTCCATCAGACCTTTTGCGTAGGATAAATTGAACTTAAATCCGTATCTGCAATACGATTCATTGAACATGCTGAAAATACAGAGCAGTGTATTTGTACCCCTACATGACAAACCAATATGAATGCCTGACATACAGTCAATTTTGATTAAGATATATGGGTCAGGGAGACATAGTAGCTGGAAGTCCAATTAAAAAATTGGAGCATTCATTAGAACCAGCTATTTGACACTTTGAAGCAACATCTGAGTGCGCGTGTCATCATCACGAAAAGACGGAAGTTCTAGCACATGATATCATTAGCAACAAGAACTGAAATAATTTCACAGCATGGCCCTTTTCTGCTCCACATGACTCTCCCTCTTCAAAGGGTTCTGGATGGGGTTTATTTGTATAAGTACAAAAAGCTAATTAATTATTAGACAGTGGAAAATCCCATTGGGACAGCTGGACTGAGGAAAAAAAAGAGAACACAAAAACTCCCCAATGCTCTGGGAATAATCATGCAATTCCACCATCCTAACTAGAAAATCTTTTCCAATTCTCTATTAAAACTGTTTTTGAAATCCATCCTCACTGTACACAATTTAATTTAGAAATGAGTAATTTTACTTTACTTTTAAAATAACAATAAACTACATTTACTGAATCTTGACGCATGTGTGGTTGTTGGAGAAAAGCACAACTAAAACCACCAAACTATGAGAAGATCCAAACTTTATTCAGATAAACTTGGGAAAAAAAGGTGGCTTTGGAACAGATAAATTATTAAAACAAAATAAAGTGATACTCCTCTTCCAGTTTTTAGTGCCAGTACATCTCCGTATGCCATTTTCTCTGCTGAGAGGTTAAAGTATAATTTCAGGTTCTAGTAATAAAATTCTGTATCATTAAATTTTCATAACATAGGTAGAAGGAGACCATTTTGAATTAAGATTCACAAAAAAAAAAAACCATAAATGCAGAGAACAAATAAATTTCATTGACTCAGCTGAAAAGCAAAACAGATATTCCTCCCTTGTTTACTCAAGTGTCCCATTTGCAAAGCAACACAATTGGTGCAAACGAACATGGAAGCAAATTTAAAACAAAGGCAGTGACAAGTTTATTCTGCTTACACCACCTTCCTTCAGTGGTGTGCTAGAGCAGAAAACAGCCCTGACAGGTACAGACAAGAAATACACCAAAACAGAGAGAATGGTAAGCTACCAGAGAAAACACTTGTAGATCTCTTAAGAGAAAGGACAAAGAAACAAAACAACATGTGGCATTTAGGAAACCTGGCAGTGGTTGACAGAATACAAAAGCCTCCCAGATTCAAGCAATATTTTTGGCTATGTTAGACAGGAAGGCTTTTCAGCTGTCTGGAGTATAAAGAGCACAGAAAACTTCTACCTTTCTTTGCTCCCTCTCTCTGAGTACAGCTTCCTATGATACCCACAGTTCTGAAGGTGTCAGGTAGACAATGACTTACTCTCTAAGGCTATTTGCTCTGAAGGCACTTAAACGCATGTTTACATGGTTACTCTAGGCAGAGAGACTGGAACTGACTCAGACTCCAAAACTGGCACAGCATTATGATGATGCTTGTCACACTGACGAGAGCCTGCTGAAAAGTCAAGACTCCCCAGCACAAATGAACTAAACTGTTCCTGCTTCCAGCAGTAGCTCACCCAGAAATAGCTTGGGTCTTTCTCAACACACTGCTACTACACACAATGCCTCCCTCCAACAAAAGCTTTTTTTTCCTTCACAAAATATTATCATTAATAATTATTATTTCTTGGGAAACTGAGTTTCACCCTCAAGCCATATCTTGACATATACTCTGACAGAATCAGAGAGAACTTTGCCCCCAGGCAGATTTTAGACACTGAGAAGTACCAGTAAGGAACAAGTACTCACCTGCTGAGTGGTACTAGTGACAATGCCTTGCTGCAGCCGGTATGCTTGCTCCTGCAGGTACTTTCTGGTCTCGTGATTACGAAGCAAGTAGTTTTCTATCTAAAAAACAAAGCCAGATTAGGAAACCAACTCAACTCTCCACATTGGAATTTGCTTTCATTTTTTGCTGTCATATCAAAAATGGGGACTGACAGGAAAAACTGCCAAAGTATATTTTGTTATCTGCAAACTTGGCATGTCTTAGTGCTTAATAATTACATTGGCAAATATCCATTTGCTCATGGACTAGTGAAACATCATTAAACACTGTGCTTTTGCCATTTTTTTCTAAATTAGTCTTCTATTTTGAACAATTTAGTAAGTTACGCTGACAAAGGAGTAGATCCAGGTTTGAGAAATACTAGAAAAAACTATCTATAAAGTGTTGTTGCAGAGACCATGATGACACAAGATAGTAGATTCATTTCTTTTAGATGCATTTGGCCTGCTGCAAAGACACAGATTTAAATAGCAGTATGGTCTGGAGAGAAGATAAAATATCTGAAAGTGCCTAACTGCTACAGGAGCCTCAGCTCAAACGTTACTTAAGGCTAACCAGTACTTATGTGCTCTTAAAAGACAAGTGATTCCTACTTACAGCTATTGGTCACAGCCTTCCACAACTGTCACCAACAGTAAACCTACCTTCAGTCAGCTTAACAGCACATAGCGTAACCCCCTAACCTGGCTCCATCAAACTTAGTCAAGTGAAAAACCCCTACTAGCAAACATTTAAGGCTCATCAAAGGTGAAGGATCTGGTCTGAAAGGAAGAGAGAGGAAAATGATGGGTGGAGTGGCCACAAGTCGTGAGGCAAAGACTAACAGGGGTGGTCACCTCTAAATCTGCACCAGCAGCAAGAACTGGAAGAGTCTGACCATGCCCCACAGTAATGCAGAGTTTACCCAACTTGGGCACATCAAATGTGCTGCAGAGATACTGGAGCTCAAGAGGTTTGCTACCATGTCCATCTGGTGCTGGACCAGGGCCAGGAGCACTCTCATTATACTCAAGCTGTGGTATGCTGAAGCTTACAGGCCCTCCTGAGACATTAGTCAGTTGAGGTGTCCCCACACTGGGCATGACAGCTCAGTTTGTGCAGGCAGGCATTTCTGTGTGCATGGAATTAGCTGCGTTCACAGCACTGCTTCCAAGACCTTTTCTTTGTAAAGACCTTCCTTGTGTTGTGTAAAGAAAGCCTGCACCACACAGGTTAAAACAAACTCAGGGCCTAACAGTTTAAGCAACTTTGACATGAATAAAACAAAATGCTCTTTATACGTAACGTCTAATTAGCGTGAATTTAAGTCCCCATGGCCAGAAGCTTCATGATATTTTTTTCAGAGATACATCTATCGTTCTAGATATGAACCTATCTACAATTATATTAAATGAGATGTAAGAAATACATCCATCCCCCATGATTCAGTTTTTTTAAAGCAGAATTTAATCGTTTTATGCATCAAAGAAAAAGGCACTAACTACCAGCCCTTTTCCCTGTGAGAATCACTTTACTGAAAATTTCTTTACTAATAAGGATTGCAGACATTTGCTTTTTAATCACAGTTATCCGTAAGAACTATTTATCAGGTTTTTATGACCTTATCCTGGCTGAAGGATAAGAAGCTCATTAAAGAGATGTGAACTGTATGCTTTCTGACGGAGCAGGAGGCTCATTTGGAGCTTGCAAGATTTACTATATAAAACTCCCAGCTGTGTTTTAATAACTCATGCAAGTGGAACAGCTACACATACTGTCAACACCTCTTCATCCAAAAGAACATGTTGGTGCAATTGTTTATTTAGGGCAACATACTGCGTAGATTTTAAATGTACAATACAGAACACAGGCAATAAGCATTTTCATCCTCCCCCAAAACTAAAGAGCATTCTTTGTCTTACACAGCGCTGAATGCACTTTTTATGACAAAATTAAAACCACATACCAATAGTTCTATGCATGTGGAAAGACACACAAGTGCACATGTAACAAACATGCCAGTTTCTAATTCCCCCTTTCATAGTTAGGCATACAGCAATACAAGGTCCAGCTTGTACTTATTTAGTTATGACTTTTTGATACTACATCATTACACTCCATCAGCCCTCACTCCAACCACTCTTTAGAATAAAAAGCCTTACATACTCTTGCAGCACTTGATTACCACATATATGTCCACACAAATCAAACAATCAATGAACCTAGCCTAGAAGTTTTACTTATGCAAGCCTGAAATCACAGCCACTTAACATTATTACTGTATTTCTAGTGGTTTTATTTCTGTAAAGTTGGATGTATATGCGATACCTTTTGCAGTGCCTCTTCTGTTTTCTCAGGGTTTGTTTTGAGAGCTTGGGAAGCATCATTCATTGGTATAGGCATGAATCTCAAAGTATAATTCCTAAAGAAAAATAAAAGATTCTTTAAATAGTAAAAGTTAACCTAATTACTGTGCCTCTTTATGAAGAATGAATTAGAAGGGAGAAATAAGATGCACCTAGCTTGTCCATGGAAGGTACTAAGAATGTATTTTTCACATTTGTAAGTGGACTAACTGGAGGCATGCATGCTCCTTTTTGCTCCTACTTCTTCTTTGTCAGTAGACAGAGGTGGAGATTTTGAAACGCAAAAAATGCAGACAAGTGACCAATGCCCAGTGGCTGTCAATTAAAAGGCCAAGCTGTCCTCTGAACCTTTGTGCACAAAGTTGATTTACTTTTTCCTATTTCAAAACAGAACAGGCAGTGTCAGTGCCTGCTAGGAATTCTATCAGATCTAAGCCTAAATGGAAATATTTGGTAACAGACAGATAATGACTAAGAAATTGAGTTTTGAAAATTTACTATTTAATAACTTCTTATGTTTACAAGGATTTGAAGACACTTGCTGAATTTTTAATAAAAGCTGACAAAACATGCGTAGCATCTCTACATTGCTTTATGCAAACAATTGCTCCCTGCATTTTACTTATTGCTTGCAAAATATTTCCATAGCTTTGTCCATCTGCTGCACTATGAGAATAAAGACACGGTTTGGTCTTGAGTGAAAATTGCATTTAAACTGAGAATATAAATTGGCTAGCATGACACAGTTAAACCTAAAATGTTACTTGCAGTGTTGTGCCCACGCACCTCCAGATTTGAATACATGAAAACAAAACAACAGGAAATTCTTAAAACCTGGAAAGGAATTTTTTCTTCCTATTTTCAATAGCCTTCATTTCCTGCAAACATCAGTTCCTCCTCCAGCTGTCTGTGAATGTCCCACCAACTGTCTGCTCCCATTCCATACAGAAATACATAAACGCGGATGGAACCCTGTATTTTTGAGCACTTTAAAGCTGACAATTTCAACTGAGTCAACTCCATTGACTTCAATGGACCCATCCTCACTAACCACACAAAATCCAACAGCAGACACCTTAACTACTGTGAGACTCCAAGGTTCTTTCACTTCCTCTCCCATCAGTTGCTTAGCCACATGAAACACCACTCTCTGAAGGGCAGCAGTGTTTTGAAGTGCCAAACACACCAACATCTCACATATACTACCCAACATTTTACCTTGAATTGTAATTAAAAATGTCTATGTTTCTTCCCTAATGTCAGTGTGAGGGTGATGAGGCACTAGCACATGTTGCCCAGAGAAGTTGTAGATGTCCCATCCCTGGAAGGCTGGACAAGGCTTTGAGCAACCTGGTCTAGTGGAAGGTGTCCCTGCCCATGGCAGGGGGGTTGGAACTGGATGATCTTTAAGGTCCCGTCCAACCCAAACCATCCTATGATTACAGAATGTACATACAGCTGCCAGTGCTAGGCAGTTGCTCACATGGAGTCAGCAAGGTCCCTGTCCTTCCACACTATTCAACTGCCCACTGCATCACAGCCAGAAAAAATTACTTTTCTTTCTTGCTGTCTTCTCCTTCAAGAGAATTGTGCAAACAATACTGACCCTGTTATGTGTCCTCATGTAACACTAAACGGGAAATAACTGGCTGCCCACCAGCATGGGGAAAATTTTTAAATGCCAAAGACACCAAGCTCTAAGTCAGACAGTAATTACAGAACATGCTGATTGCCTGCTACCTGCCAGGTGGTGTATTTATTTAGCTAAAAAGAGAGGTAGAATTCCAAGGAATTCTGCAACTGTTTGACATTTAATATAACTCATTCATTGAAATCTGTAATTGTCAGCTCTCATGCTAGTAATTATATGCTAAATTCAATTTAGTCAAAGGCTTAGTGCACCATCCCTCACACACACACACACAGAAGAGGGGTAAGGAAATGAAAGGCAAAGAGATTTCATGGACACACAGTGACAGGGGCCAAACTTCAGAAGATCACTATCGAAGTAAGGCTCTGTACTCATTTTCCTTCTAGACAGATAGTGTTGTATTGGAATGCTACTTTATTTTCATCTAAGAATTAACCAGCTCTTAGGGGCAAAAAAATAAAAATCAAGAATTTAAAGCTTGCTTTTCAGCTTTGATCATCAGAGCAATATTTATCTTCACGCTTCATTTTTCTCTGTTTCCTCTGAAGTCTAAAATACTCCTCCATTCTTCTTTTCATTAACACTCACTTGTGTCTTGTAACAACGTATATTTCTCTACCAACTGGAAAACCCAGTGATTTCATAATGCATTAATACTCTCAGCAACATAACTATATTTAAAGCATGCCAAATTTCAGAGAGCGCTAAGAGACTGGAAAGGATGTCTCAAACCCATCCTATCTCTCCCTCTACATACAGCATGTGTGACAACAGTCCTACATTTGATCACGTTATTTCCCTTGTAGTAACTTCTGCCCCATTCATGACGTACACTCTTTGCTGAACTGATGATTTTTCTACCTATTTGTTTGGGTTTTTTTAAATGGGAATAAGATCATCTGTTTTGCAGGCTTAGGCATGTGGATTTCATGTTACAGCTAAGGCAAAAATTTGTAGCCTTCTAACAAACCCCAGATTTACCATGATGTTTTAGAACGTGAGCTATTTATTCCATCAGTCCATACAGAAAAAGTATCTTTTAGCAGTGAATGCGGGGCAATACTGGACACTTCGATTACAAAGTGGGCTCTAGGATGCAAAGCACACAAGCACATTCTTATTTGCATATTAAAATTACAGAAATACAAGTCCCTGTTTAATGGCCAGGCTGAACAGGATGCCCACTATTATCACATGCTTTCCTGAACTGCCAGCTGTACTGAAACCTGAACTCTACAGAAGATCTCAGCATCTCACATCAGCTGGCTGGGACACCCCTGGGGCAATTGCTAACAGCCATGCTCCTGGAATTCCCTTGTAGGAATACAACTATAAACAGACGAAATAAAGCTGGAAGAAGGGGAAAAAACAATCTTAAGATTACTTCAGCCTGTTTTAAAGTCTGTTACAACCCCTCCCAATTCTCCTCAGCCTCCGCATAATACTACGGAAGCCTAGCTTGCTTCTTTTTAGTGGTTTAGTATATGATTATCTTTCTCAAGAACAAAATGAAAACACCACACACAACATGTATACCCCTAAGCATTTTCAGTACATTTTGACCTATTTTGAGCAACAATTCTTTCCTACAGAGTACTGATAGTTTCATGTTTTTTTAGGTAACATATAGTGGAGGATGTTCTCAATATGTTTTCAAGATGGATTGTTTAAAGGCGAATAGTTTTCAGTCAGTATTGACAGCTCCTCTCCTGCAGGTTTAAACCCTTGTTGCTTGTGGCTTAGTTTATAATATTACCAATGGTTTTAATAATTTTAAAATGTTAGAGGAGACATAAAATGACCTCAGCTTCCAAGGTAAATAAATGAGATGTCACCCCAGCAAAGCAGAGTGCCACACAGTTATCTGTTGTATTTCCTTTTTTTTTTTTCTTAGATGATTAGCTTTTGCCTTAGGATTTCCCCCTCCTTTCTATTTACTTATCCAAGCAATTCAAAACAGAAAAGTTGATGCTCCCCAGAAAATAGGCATATTTTCTACCCCGTCTCATAAATGCACATTCTATTGCCCTCTAAAAGAGAAATGTCTGCAAGCTGAAAAATAACCTTTGCAAATTATTATTCAATACTATCAATGGAATCACTCCAAGATGATTTGCTTAATTATACATCATTCATATAATTTTCCCCATCAGCGCAACTGAATTCATTTTGAAAACAAGTATATAAACTACAACAGTTTCATAAAACAAGTAACTTTATAAGCTCTTGCCTCATGACCCCTCCAAGGGTTAAAATACTGCTCTAAATAGTTACACTGTTTTAAAAGACATTTTATCTAGTAACTAGCAATTGTACCTTACCTTCACCTTCTGCAGACACCCTCTGCTCCTGAGGGATTTAACAATGTGACACAACTGCAACTGCTGCTTAATTTAAATCTGTAATTTTTCCCTCTTAAAAAAAGTAGTAACAATGTATAAAGAAATGTGATGGAGACGGAGATAGATTGAAGCCGTTTAGCATCTATCACTGGTAATGGCTGCAATTATAAGTAAGCTCAAGGAAGGAAAATGACCTAGACTACAGTGATTACAATGAAAAATAGTAGTTCCTGAGATCACAATTACTTTCAACTTGCTGGGGGAAAGGTAAAAATAAAAGCCAGCCCAAAAGGCATGATTCAGTAATTTTCTGTTATTACATGCAGTTTCATTCACTGACTAGAATAGAATTTCTGCATGCTAGTCACACAAAAGAATAAAGAAAATGGAAAATATTCTCAAATTCAGAATTTTAATGCTAACAGTAGAACTCAATGGCCTTAATGTTGATAGCAGAGTATGGATGGAAGAGCCTTAGAGCCTTTTCCCACCCTTTTGATGGATGTGAAGTCACACATTTTCCTTTAGATTGAGCATCCTGATGCTTAAAATTGACAGCATTCAGCATAGAATCATAGAATAGTTAGGGTTGGAAAGGACCTTAAGATCATCTAGTTCCAACCCCCCTGCCATGGGCAGAGACACCTCACACTAAACCGTGCCACCCAAGGCTCTCTCCAACCTGGCCTTGAACACCACCAGGGATGGAGCATTCACAACTTCCTTGGGCAACCCATTCCACCCTTCAGCATCTTCAGATCATACTGACTGCGGTGAGAACTGCAGCCGCTCAGATCATTCAGGATCTAAATCTTCGGTTTCTTCATCAGTCATTCAGTTGCTTGAGAACTTACTTTTCCAGCGCCACAGCTATGTCCTGGAAGCCCTGCGCAGTGATGTTATTCTTGTCCCATATTACAGTTCTGAGAGGTGGAGGTGAAGAAGAAAGGAAAAAGAAAAGAGTTAAACAAAAAGCACTGAATAAATCTATACTGAAACTTTGCATATTGAAATAACCCGGCACTGTATGTTAAAAGTTATACAGCATTTTAAAAACCTGTCTTTAGTTATACCTAAAATCTTGAAATGTCAGAAGTTAGGGACAAAGATACTACAAAATTCAGCCTCCCTTTTTTTAAAGGAGACTCTGTACTGTATTTTCCACCACCAGCATAAAATTGCAGCTTTCCTAAAATACAGTTAATAGAAGGATTTGGAGATAAAATGTCAGCTTTTTCCAGAAACAGAATCAAAAATAAAGTTCAAGTGTTTGCTTTTGCAAGCCCACAATGAAAGCTAAGAAAATTGCAGCAAGCGATCAATCACTGTTCTATACAGGTTATATGGCTACAGTTATAGAAAAAGGTATTTAAAGAATTCATATTGAGTGACAGTCAAAATTTGCAGAATATTGTATATTCAATCCTGTACTAGCCCATCATACAGTTCCTACGATTCCACATGCAACGTAACTAGCTGCCAGTATAAGCTATTTGGTTAGGTGCATAAACTGTAGCTCTTTTGAATACACAACAGTGATATGAGTGATCAAGCCACCCTCCTCCTCCCTCAATTTAGGCCACTCAGGCAGACTGCCTGGCAATTTGTGAACACGTTCAAATTTCTCAGTAGTAGTCAGAAAAAACAGTCAAGCAGATAAATCTTGCCTGTGCAAGAGCACTAGTTGTAGCTGTGCTTAAAAAAGGAAGCAGCTCCCCCTCCACCCCGCAAGATTTGTGGCAAAAAAGAGAAGAGATAGATGGCAGGGTTTCACAGGTATTGACACCCTTCTGCTGTTGCAGAATTATCCCTTTGTTTTTTAAATGGAAAGACGGAAATAAGAAAGAGAGGAACACCCAGTCTGCAAAGACCAGATATACTTAAGGTCAAATCTTGGATATTTTTGTCACCAGAAAATGTGTTTATATTTCTACCCAGATGTGATAACATTTTAAGCTGAGCCAGTTAGGATTGCATTATTCAGTCTGCAATCACACCACAGACTGGTGACATTATGTCAGCTGTGACATTCAGTGTACTGTGAAACATTTCAGTCTGCCATCTTGAAAGCTGTCAAGGCTTTATTTCATCAGGCACAGCGGTCATTTCAGGTTAATACATTCAACAAACCTATGTCACCTCTCCAGTGTTTTCTTGACATTTCAATACTCAGTTTGGGCACAGCAACACAAAGACCAGAATCCCTGCTTCTGAACAAAACAGCCAGGACTGTTCTAGAGAATTTCTTATCCTACAGGGAACAAATGCCTGGAGACCAAGCACAAAGTAGTCTCTTCACACAGACAATACACTAAAGAAGGTTCATTTGCACAGTCTGACAAGAGAAGGAGTGAGGATTAGCTTTACAGACAATGTTGACCTATTTAGAGGTCCCCATCGAGATTCATACTGATTGAAGGTTTTACTGTTTGCTAATCACATTCTGCAGATAAAAAGTGATACTCTCAAGCCATCAGTGCCAGACATGTGCTAAAAAGCAATGAAGTTGTCAGGTGGATGAAGCTGAAGAGAACAGATGCCAAGGTCCATCAGCACTGTAGTAGGGAAGGGAAAGGAGGGATGGTCCATGCTGCTACGCATTCTGAATTCCACATGCTCTTAGCTCTTCTAAGAAACTGATACTTCAGAAGACAAAGAATGATTTAGCTTAGTTTCCCATCAAATATTAAATTTTCTCTGCTGGGAAGGTCTCCAGTAGAAAAGATTGAGCAGAATAGAAGAGAATGACTAAGCACTGGAACAGGGTTTCCAGAAACACTGTGGAATACCTGTACTTGGAGATCCTCAGAACCTGCCTGGACAAGGCCCTGAGCAACCTCATATAGCTTTAAAGTCAGCCCTGCTTTGAGAAGGACATTCAGAGCTCTATTAACAAGGATGCTTGGATTTTTTCTATGATTATAGGAAATTTAGAGTTCTACTGTTCCAACAAAAGGTCTTTCATTTGAATTTAGAAAATGCAATTTTCTCCAGTTTCAGCTATGGAAATGTTTTTGCAAAGAAAATCTGCTCCTCTTGGCTTTTGCCATTTTGTTGATAAAAAAAAGGATGAGAATCTTTCCAAATGGAGGCACTATAAAGTGGCTATACACAGAAGGGTTCTGAGGAGAAACAGCTTAAGTCATCACCTTCAGTATTATTAAGCTATTCTATCTTTTACTGCAAATACATTTCCCTTACCTGAGTTTGGTGTTTATCTGTAAGGCTTTTGCCAGCATCTTTGCTCCCATGTCTCCCATGGCATTTCCACTAATATCCACTTTTGTAAGAGAAGTATTGCTACCCAAGGCATTAATAATGATGGTGACCTCAGTCTTCAGCTTGGAATCTGCGAGGGACAATGACTGAAGAGGCTGTGGAGCACAGAAAGGGCACTGAGAACAGCAACTGATAATGCACTCATTCCTCAAACACCAATCAAAAGTTACAAGTTCCCCAAACTCTTGGAGAGAGCAATAACCACCAGAGTTATTTCTGTGTTTGCTGCAGATACCACAACATGTGATAAATTGGGAGTCAACAACTTACAGCACAGGTGTCAAACACATACACACACAGAGAATAAGTTGCAACACCCTGTGTTGACAGTGCCTGCAATTTCCTGTGTTCTACTAAGTACAGAATACAGCATGCATGCAAAAAGGCAACAACCAGCTTTGCAAGACAATCTCTATGGTCCAGTAAGTTTTACTTAACCAGCATGCTTCCCTGTCAGGGGCAAATAAAAATGTCTAGCACTTCTCTCCTCTCTCTCAGACTGAGAAATTTATCCAAGGGCAAATTAGGATCTGAGACACTGCTGAAACAAAACCAATTCCTTTAAACTGTTTTATTATTACTCAACTTTAGGAATTATTTTGCTCCTCTGTTCCTTCAAATAAGGACATGGGCATTTGGGAAGAAAACTGTAGCAGGTCTGAAATTGAAAACAGTAAGAAAGCATCTATTTGAATGTGTAAGTCAATGAATATTACTCCCGGTGGTGTTCTGACATCTCTGACTGAAGTATCTTTAGGTAACTTTATACATACACACATACATACAGATAGATAGATACACACACACTATGTTATGCTGAAACTACTTTATTGGGCTCTGGCAAGGCGAACTCTAAGCCTTAAGAAAACCTCTTTCAAAAATGTCTGTATTCTCCCAGTGTCCCAACACTCGACAGCAGGAGCTCAAGAACTACAGTTTATCCATCACCATGCCTTGCAGATGTATTACAGCTGCTAAAACTAAAACTGTAATTTGTCTTAGCTGATGTAAAAGAACTTCACAAAACATTTCCCTTGCTCAACTGTGAGTTCATGCAGAGGAGTTTGCTGTCATTATACACCCACTCAGGCATGCACTGGAGGACAAATTTTAGGAGTTAAAATGTCCAAATTACATGATCAAATATCCAAACTGAAATGTCCAAGCTGCCAAAATGGGAAAATCAGTATCCTGTAAGGATGAACCTACATTAGATGCCTAAAGCTTAAATTAATATAAATAAATAACTGAACTGTGCAAACCTTCTGGAGTCCAAGATGCTTTCATGGTACCTGTTATACAATGGGACTCTAGCCTCCAGACACCACTGGATTACAGTGATAACTAAAAAGCTTGCAACAATAGGAAATACACTTATAAATGAGGAAACACATAAGAATTTGGAGGCACAGCAGGTTTATAATTAAAAAGGCTAACAGTAACACAAGCCACATGCTGGTTTTATTTTAAATGGAAGTTACTAAATTACCATGTTAATGACCTTAATCTGCCTATGTTTCCCCATTTTATTACATTATGTACCCTAAAGAATATTAGCATCATGTTAGAATGGCACTTAGAGCTCTTGGCACAAGTTTGAGAAGACCTCCTCTGACAGATTTCACAGAAAAGCAGCACCACTCTGAAAGAAATCACCAATAAGCTTATGAAAGTCAAGGTTTTTCTGCTTCTTACGTGCCACTTCAGAAAGGTGCATTAGAGTAACTCAGCTGGAGGTGCTCCCTCCCACATGCCAATTTTTCTAAACCTCATATATCCTTGCAGGAAAGGATTTTTTACCTCTCACATTCCAATACTCTGAAAAAACAACACACTATTGAAAACACTTCTGCACTGTGCTCTGCAAGGCTTTACACCTATATATCATTACTACCACATAGAAAACATGTATATAGCACAGTAAAGTACCTGATATATTAGCAGTGTCTTTGAAGTGAATGAACTGCTATTTTTTTTGCACAGCTACACTTATTCATTTACTCAATGAACAAGAAGCAAAAAGCTCTGGACTCACTTGGCACCCTGAATGCAAATTACAATCAGAAGTTAACTCTGTATAATTAAAAGTACAGGCTAAATAGTCATTACATCCATTATCTGACCATTACATTAAAAAACCCAACATCAAAAGAGCCATGAAAACCAAATCCCCCCAAATAGGGGCAATACTCTATATAGCCTATTAGTACTAATTCATTGTAACAACTTAGTAGCTTGAGATGGATATTTAGAAAAAAAAAAAAGGAAAGAAAAAGAAGCCTGACAAGCACTTCAGTATCCCTGCTGTAGAAAACAGACACTTTGCCAATATAGTGAAGACGCCTTAACACCATCTTTTCATGGAAGAGGAATTCTTAAAGAATAGAATTAGAAATTGTATGATTGTATCCTACTGATTTCATCATATTCCTGCTGGAAAACATTTAAGAATTAAATCAAGCTAAATTTATTCTCCTAAGAAAAAAACGCTGCAAAAACCCTGAAAAGGCCAATTCTGCAACAAACATTAATTAAAAACTAAAAATACTCAGCACTGTAGTAATTCTTTGCACCTATGCAGGAGTAACTACCACTCTGACTAATGACACTTGGCATTGTAACATCAATTTTTGCAACAGGAAATGGTACAGTAAGAATACATAATTATTGCCTGCACAGTATAGCATCTACATAAACAGAAAGGAAATAGAAAGAAACCCCCCAAATAAATTTAAGTATTACATTTTTGTTTATATTAAACACCTGGGAAATTTTGCTGTGTTGGTTACTACTACTGCTTTCAAATTGTGTTGAATTATATTTGTGTCTAGCTCTATTTTTAGTCATATAACTGCGCTACTGATTGTTTAAATCATTTTACTCATGACTCACATTTACACAGCAACAGATCTATTTAAAGCATGTATAAATACATGAAGAAGCATTTGGCAGATGACTGTTTCAGATTAAAGCATCTTCCTTCAGCTCTCCAAGAAGACAATGCACAGTCCCTAAACTGTACTAGCTTGCAGGCAATACTGATCAAGCAGTATGCTCCAGGCATCATCATACCCTGCTCTTTCCAGTTCCATCTTCATTTTACTGTCCTGTGGCAGTAAATACAGTAATGGTATAGCAACATGTAATGGTATAACAAGGACCACCCTATTTAACACTCAAATCCAAGTCAAAACAGCTAGAAATCTAAAATAATATTCTAAGCATCAAGGTGCAGTGAGGACAATCCTACACAGCTATCTGCAACACATGGTTTTCCCACAGCACTACAGCTCATCCTCAGCTTTTCAGCTGCTAGGAGATACTTCAGACTGATTTGAGCACCTGATGAGACAGAAAGAAACAAGATTCCTTCACCGAAGATGATTAACAGGAGAAAAGAACATGGGGAGAGAAGAGACAGGGTAATACTGACAGGTTCATATACGGTATCTCAAAGGTTAATGCATAACATGAAGGAGAGACAGTTATTAAGTACCTAAATAAAGTAACTTTTTCATGGATTATTTCATGGTAACACTGTTTGAAAGCAGGATGAGACTCCAGAACGCGTTGCATAGGTTAGCTCAGGAAAGACAGCGTGAGCAAGAGTTACAGGAGCACATCTGACCACCAGACTGTGGAAAAGGCAGAAAGTGGAGCAAGAGCTGATATCACCCATGAGCTGAAAAGAAAAGGAGTGCAAGAAGTTGAAGCTGATGATGCAAGGAAGGGAGAGCTGTGAGAATGATACATCCAAAATTTAGTAGCTACTTTTTCTTTGACCTGGAAGCTTCCAAAGCAGAAGCCAAGACAGATAAACAGAAGGTTGTAACGCTTAGTAGAGACAACAGGGTGAAATTTGGAATTTTTATCCTTAAGAACAAATAATATGAACAGGACAGTCACACAAAAAGTAAAAAAAAAACAAAAACAACAAAACAACAAAAGGTTTGTATACTGAACGAACACAAGTGTGCTAAAGAGGTGGTTTAGGCTATGGCTTGAGTGGGAAGAAATGTTCACCTGCAACAGAGCAAAGGGATGAAGGAAACTGAGAAAAAACCATACTAAATTACATTTGCTTATGAGTAATCTGTTTTGACATAACAGTCTTCAGGATAGCTGTGAAAGATTAAACATGAGATATAGGGCAGGACAGAGACAAATGTTCAAAGAGAAGAAGCAGGTGCTGTCTGATTAAGTGATACCCTTCAGCATGCTATAAAGAGGAAAAAGAGAGAAGGTGAAATCAGTCTTGCAGCATTCCCTTTACACAGAAAGTAGAAGGTGGTCACACCGCAAAATGAAAAAGTTAGCTTGGTACAAGAATTAATACAGAGATCTACTGATACTTCTTAGCATAATTCATCTGACTTGAGTAAATAAAGGACTTACAGCTTTCATTACAGGTGCTAACTCCATTAGAATCAGCACTGGTATTCACACACAGTACTTCACTGCATTACACTGACAACCATTGTTTTAAAGTCATGAGGCAGGCAAAGAATCAAGAAGAAACAGTACCACTAACCCCAACTAAGAGGGCACAGAGAGAGGAGAATTTAACTTCAAATACTACCAAGCAGTAAGAAAGGATGAACACAGAACATGGACTCAGATATCAGTTCCAGTATCTCCAATATGGAAGGAGATACTGGAAACCCTGGTAAAAATTGCTCCTCTGAATTGCAGGGTACAGATACAGATGAGAAGAGAAAATAAAGCAGTTGGTGGAGACCATGAACTTGTAGGTGAGACAATAAAGACAACAGGAATAGGAGGTGTTTATAGACAACTGAATTCTACAGTCAGCTATTTCTGGGGAATGAGGAAAGCAGGGCTCGCTTGCTACTTGCACAGGAAATGAAGGAGAAAGAAAGGACTATGAATAGATGAATAAAGGTTGACAAGCATGAGAGCAACAGAGCATCTTAAGATTTCCTTCTAACAAAAACTAGGATGCCAAGTAAGGCAAGAACACAAACCCAACCACAAAAGTCTTTCAGAATCAGGAAAGAGGGTGGAAATGAAGAAAGTGGGCACAGACCCCAGCAAGGCGCTCTGACAGGGTTTTATGAAATTGTTCATGTGATCAATGTACTAGAAGAAGTAAAGAACAGCACAGTGAACAGCTTTTCTGCATTCTTTTGAAGGAGAAGGGAGTTCCGTGAGATCACTGCAGTAACTTTGCATTTTGTCAAGCAAAAAAATGCTGATACCCAAGAACAGCTATTAGGAAATAGTGCATTCTATGAATTAAAAGTATGGCCACTCAGAGAACACTACCACTGAAATCTATCAGGGCACAAAAGCTTTGAAAACTTGTGCCTGCAGGGCTGTGTAACTTAAATCTCAAACAACTAGGTTACATACATTCAACTATTTAGAATGACTACTTTTCAACAAGCATAAATCCTAAGACTATCCAAAGAAACATTCACCTACATGCTACACATAATCCAAATTACTATTTGAAAGAAAAAAAAAAAGCCCAAACAACTAAAATGTTGGACATGTTTGTGCAGGATCATGATCAAGTCTTATGCAGCAAATTAACACAGTGAAAAAAATGACCAGAAATAGGTTGTGAGGGTACAAATACACATGATGATAGTAGGTAGAAAGATACTCACTGAATCCTCGTCTTGAATCATCTGAACTAAATTATCAAGTACTGGAGTGAGATTTCTGAGGAAATAAAAGTAAGGGTGACAATGAAAGCAGCAGCTTCCCCTCATCCATTTTCTTCTTGTTTGGTTTTTTTAAGAAAGAAAAGCCTTACTTGGATTTCATGTTGTTAAAATTTTTGCCTAACGCCAAGTGCCTTATCGATCGGTTTTTACTAAGCCAGACTACAAGGGTTGAGAGGTCAGATTCTAGGCCTGTAAAGAATTAGATAAGATTAAGAATTAAAACACATTTTCACAAGAAAGACACAGGCAGGGTCTCTACTAGTGCTATATTAACTCAAGTAACTATATCAATGTACTAACTTCCAAGAGCTCTAGAAAAATTTCCATTCTTCTGTTTTTAAGTCTTTTTTTTTTTCCTCTGCTTTTCTATGAGAATAAATGCTTTCTCTAAAACAAGCCTTTTAAATCTCCACCCTATCAGCCACTGAAGGCACCTCTCAGAAACTCAGAAGGGAAACGTAGTCCCTTGTCCATAGTCAACCACCCAAGGGCAGTTCCTTGCATTGTCAGGCAGAGTTTAAAGTTCCTTTGAGAGTTCTGAGACCACACTAATCGCTATTTAATCTTAGCAGAGCTGTGTACCAACAAGGTCTCAAAGCCCTCAAGAGCAAAAAGGCCAATAATAACAGGCTATGAACAAAATAACCTGAAAAACAAGCCAAATTTTATTCTACTCCTGAGTAAGAAAAATAACATGCTGTAGTACTATACTCCCAAACTAGTGCATTTGAAGAGTCCACTAATTAGATTACTAGTTAGGATCCAGATCCACAGGATAATTTAGGTGTTAAATATCTCTATTTATAATAATAAACCTGTTTACAAAATTGGGCTGAGTCAGCAGCATCCAAAGCTTTCTACATGCCAATCCATCCCACCTTTTGTGGGCATTCATCTGTACTGGAAATCTCTTTCTGAAATACCTCAGCATTTGGCTGTTAGAGGGGCAAACACAGCAGGTGAATTCTTCCAGTTCATTTACACTTTAAGTCTGCAAGGTGAGAAGCCAGCTGCTATTCCCAGCTAGGAAGAACAGAGCCCAAAATGTAGGAATAGTCCAAGACCCCAAAAGGTCTTCTCTGACCTTAAGCTACTTGACTGTTTGCTCCAAACTTCCCTCCCTCATTTCAGTGTCATGGCTTCATTCTCTACCTGGTCTTTCCCAGTCTTTATGCTTTTATTTCTCATTCAGCTTCTCATCCACTTGTACTTAAATCCACTTTCTTCTAGATCTAATATCACACTTGCTGCCATCAATTTCGTTTGCTGTGTTACATTATCTCAAACAACAAACTTCCAAGTACAGTTAGTCTATTAACATTCTTATACACTTTATAGCAATGGGAGCTTTGGTCCGAGATGTTTCCATAATCAGTATGGTCAATAATCATAAAGCAAGAATGACCATCCTTGATTACACTGTGAGCTGAAAGAAAAAGTTTCTCAGATTCTTGACTTGCATGATCCTTCATTTCTTTCTGTGTACTTACCATTGTCTGAAATATCTAGGCTCGTGATATTGTGTATTTCTGCTATGCATCCTTCCAAGACTTGTGCACCTCCAGATCTTAACTAGAGACAAAACATCATCCATTTTTGCAAACTAGTCATGGTTTCAAGATCACACAGAAAACAGCAGTAGGAGCTTTGTGGATACAGAAAGTACTACCAGCAGCAAAACCAACAGCAACACAAGAAGTTACAGACATAAAAGTGACAGCCTACGCACACATTCCTGCTATTTTCATCCTTTAAACTCAGTATACGCGTATAAATGAGAAAAAGGACTCTCCTTTCTCTTAAAACTACTGTTCAACAGTTAACATTGGTAAAAGGTTTAAATGTTGGAAATACAATGAATCCTTTAGCATTTGTGCTAGGCAGTCACTGCAGGACTTTGGTGCTGGTTCTCCACGTGAAAAGGCCAGGATATTTCCAATGTCCAGTGAAAAAAGAAAATAAATGGAGCCCAGCCTACAAGCACGCAACACTGTCATCCTTGGATCCCACTACAGTCAGGTCTGACAGCAAGCATCCTCTTTCAGCTCTCAGGACAATGCTAGGGTGCCCCAATCAAAGATGAGTAGGAAACAATAAAAAATAAAAAGAAATTAAACAAAAAACCCCAAACAACAACAAAAAACTATAGGCAATGAAATAATTACGTTTCCCAAAGAAAATTGCTTTTTTTTCACTGAAAAGAAAATTTAAATAATCCAATTGTAAAATGGCCACAAAAGACCATAAACAAGAAAATCGGTAATTTTCATTATTCTTAATTTAAAAACATAAAAAAGAAAACCAGCGATGATAACAAAAATGCCTAGCTGGAAAGTATCGATTATGATCTAATTAATCTGAAACATTACATGAATAGAAGTATCAGGGTTTAATGAAAAAACCCAATTAAATGGCCTAGGAGAAAACATCAACATCGAGACTCACAGTTGTGAAAACTTACACACTTGTTTACTAATGGTACTGAATTAATACAATGTGGGTTCTTTTTTCCCCAAAGAAACAAAAGCATTTTGATGACTTACTGGGCTAAGTATCCTGAATCAACCTGCTGGTATTTCTGCAAATAGACTCTTTTATCCATGCTATAACTAACGAAGCATATATGACTTCTAGAAGTATTTTTCAAAAAAGACACAATTTGGCACTTCCTATAAAGTTTGAGATATGGGACTGGTTAACAAGCAGCTCAATAACTTGGCCTGAGCATTTAAAGAACAGTGGCGGTCAAAGACAACATCTAAATCATAAGTCACATCTGGAAGTGTAAGAGATACAGAACATAAGGCACCCTTCCTCTTCAGCATAAACAAAGCCTACCTATCCTTCACTCTATACTCTCAAGAAGTGGTCAGATTAAAGTCTGTATTTGGGGCAGAAGTGGTGCAATTTTAACTCAACTTATTTTTCTGAGAGCATTTGTAACATTTGCTGTGTACCAAAACCGTTCAGCTTAGCTCCGTACTGCTCTCTTAGTGCGGCACACCACAAAACAACCATTTCACAACACAGAATGTCAAAGCTATTATTGCAGGATCTATGGAACTGGTAAATTTTATATATATATATACATATATATATACACACACATATATATACACATATATATATGCCAGTTTGCATTGGTTGTTGCTACTATGCTTATTGCCATGCACTTAAATTATACTCACAATAGAATTCAAATGCTTATGCTATATACACTTTGAGAGTTGAAGCGGACAATTTTTTAGGAGCAGCTTTCAAACTTGTACTGATAACTATATTCAAAAACTTAAATACACGAGTATTTGATAGGTGCATATGGTGATATCTGTTTAATCTGAGGGCAATGATAATTTGATTTTTAGGATCAAAATTTACTGTAACTATTAAAGTGTATGTGTATATATACACATGCACACAGAGATAAATTGAACGGCTATTTATCAACGTGGACTGTGATACTGAAGAAAAAAATAACCCTCTGCAACATCTCCTATATGACATACTTCTGAGACTACAAATACAAGCTCTTATTCAGAGAAAATTAAGAACCACCCTTCAACAATTCTAAATGCCAAGCATGCTCAAAGCTTTAAGGTACCAATACAGCAAGGGCAAACAAAGCTGCTTACTGATTTAACAAGTAAGGTAAAGCATGGAAGGTACTTACACAGTGACCAAGCTAAGGAAAGCAGAAGGGAAAAGAGTGCAATACATCAGTGCTGAGCAGGCAGAAAGAAAAACGTAATTTTCATAGTAAAAATAATTAAAACCAAACAAATAAGCACTATAAAATGATTAAGCTTGGAGTTAATATATCAGAAAAATTATGGGAGCAAATGAAAAGTGGTGGGAGAGGGAAGGAGCAAAGATTTATCCCTTCATAATTAAATACAAGCTTGCCTGATGTAGGAAAGAGGAGACCAAAGCTGAAGCATCAGCTCTCTAGTCTCCTAACAGTGTGTGTCTGCAGGAACCAGGAGTAGCATAGGTCAGCTTTCCACAGCTTGTTGCTGAGTGCAGATTACCCTGCCCAGCTCACAGAGGGCCAGGAAGAGGTAGACCAGGACCCTGCAGTGCTAGGCCCACTGAGAGTACTCCCAGTTCCTGGCACATCAACACTCCTGATGGTGGAAGCATAACTTCTTCTTTCCAAAGCACATGAGAATGGATAAAGCTCAGGGATGTGAAAAAAATGTTAAGGGAAGGATCTAAAGAAGTGCTGTCAGTTTGGGCAGACCAACTATGGGAACACAACACCATGAGCTGGGCATAATTCCTTTATCAGACACAGCCATGATCAAATGTGCCTTGGTGTCCAATAAAGCTAATCGCCCCTCAAAGGGCTCCTTCACATCCCACCCTGGAGGTTATATAATGAAAGAGTAATGTTTTCACTCCTGTCAGCCCTTGCTGATTTACATGCTTATTTATACCCTCATTATTTATATTTGTGTTTTATTGATTTAGTCTTTTAAGGTTATGATTATAGGATTTTATTTTCGTTACTTAATTACTCCTCCCTTATTCCTTCTTTCTCGGAAAGAAAAATTATCATCCCTCTGATCTCTCCACTCAGAAGTCAGAAGCATGTGTACTTGACCTGAAAGCTTTCCTATCTGGAATTAACATGTAGTGCTCTTCAAAGTAATGCAATTTTTAAAAAAGCATAAAGTATCAAAACAAGCTATGAAATGCATTCACAATGACTTGGTTTTTCTTCATAAGGAACTCTGTGCACATTCCAAAAGCAATCCACTACAAACCTAAGGCAAGGATTACTGCACCGTAACATGTTCATCAAATTACATATTTTCTACTTAAAGGGAAAACACTGCATTTGAAAGGCACTTCCAGAACAGTTAATACTCAGGTGATGGACTTGGAAAGATCTGCCTAACAAGTGAGAGGCTTTCTTTGCAGCTTAAAAAGGAAAAGTTGGCTGCTCAGCCAGAGGGCCTGAGCCTAAGCTGGTTCATGTTGGTTTTGGCAAAAGTCCACACCGTTCTCCAAGCAACTTTGCCTCACTGACTCCCCAGGGTCATGGCTGATCTTTTGTCTTAAGCTGTAGCCACACAAGCATCATCCTGCAAAAGTATGGACAATCCTGAGAAATAAAGTGCACACCAAAGCACAGTGAAGCAAGAGAAAACAAGATAAAGCAAATCAAGTTGCAACAATTGTTTTTCTTTATTCTTCAAATATTTAAAGCCATTTTTTGCACAGTGCCTCTTGTGTTAATGGAATATTTCAATCAACTTTTACCAAAGCTCCCTATTGGCCTGAATTGATTAATTGATTAGGAAAGCAGAGTTTCTCCCAGGGTTAAAAACCAAACCTGCAAAAGACGAAGCATGTCTCTGGTTTTGAAGGAAAACGGCTTCAGGGCTTCAGGGCTTCCTGTGAGCCATTCAAATTTGGACACACTGGAAAGTCCTGCAGCAGGGTCCCGTGTAATCACAGCACGAACAGCAGAAGCTGCCAGGCAGCAAACAGCACACTGGCTCAGTATCTAGAGCAGCTACACTGCAAGGAAGGCTTTGCCAGTCTGGTGCTGCAGGTGCTTTGAACCTCTGGGCTCATTATTTAGGATGCTGTAACACAGAGCAGCTGATTTTTACCATAACTGCTTCTCTGAGTTCTACCTTCCCCGCAACTTTTGATGGCAGAGGATTTCACAAGAACTCTAATTCCACATTATTGCATCTTTTGAACACGTTCTGATAAATATTCCTTACCTCACAGCTACTGAGATCTAAAGACACCTCCTTCAGGTTGTGATTGCAAGCCAGGCCTAACAAAAGCGCTCTGAAAAAGATCAATTTTAGAACCATTTAAAAGAAAAAAAGAAAAGCAGGCTTTACATCATCATCTAAGAGGTCACAGGTTAATATAACTATAATGCAAAGAACCATTTCAAGACAAAATCACAATAGCTAACCAGTTAAATGACAACGGCAGCACAAACCTGCCACACTTCAAACATTCCAGCAGCTTCAAAAACTGTGGGGATGCAAGGCTAATAAGGAAACTGTATAGCTAATGCTACATCAACATTTAATAACATTCATTAGAGATAAGTTTTCTTCACCATTTGCTTTCAAAGAGCATCAAGTGATTACAAAAGGAGTGTTCCATTATACAACCACACTAGCTCTCTGATTTTACAAAAATTCAAGGGAAGATGGTATTTTTAATACATGCAAGATGCTGCGCAGACTGCCATTTCATCCAGGCACAGTGCCTGTAACACTCAAACACTGGATTGTATTCAAGTATCACACAATTCTCTCACTTCTGCAACCCAATAAATATTTACAGATTTCAGAAATATACACCCAGACAATGATATCCTTTGTCTTTAGGAATAATGGCAGACTACTGTAGCAACAGCTGATCATGATTTTCATAAATCCACCCTTAAAGCCTTACAGAAGCTTGTTTCCACATGTAAAAGTTCGTGTTAATATCACATTTGTATTAATGCTGTCAAATCAGAAAGAACAACAGTATGTGTCTTAGAAGGAACAAACACAATCTGCGTACACCTTCTAGTATCTTTAGAATAGATGCTGCTTTGAATTAATAACTGAACAATAATTGAACAAAGAAACAAATGAAGTTTCCCAAACTTCATTTCACTCAAAACCAAGCCAACAGAATCCAAACTACTGATGCATGGAATAAAAATCAATCCATTTCACTGAGCCATTCGCCTACATGCTTGCTAAGCAAGTAGCGTGCAAAAGACATATTTAAAATGTGTGTGCCCCAGAATTATTTTTCATTTAAACCTACTTATATCTGCCCTACAGGTATAAATGTTAATCAGACCTGCACTGTTAACAAAGGCAAGTATCTTGTGTTTATTTACTTCTTAAGCTACCAGTGTATGGACTTTGAAACAGACATGAAAGCTCTGCAACAGCTTTTACAAATTTTTAGGTGATCCAGGCCTTTATTTCCTTCCCAAACATGTTTTCATTCAAAGTTAGTCTGGCTGACGATAACTTTGCAAAGAACTTCCTAAACATTTTGAGGTAACATAAAAAATATAGTGCAACCATTTAAAAAAAGGCAGATTAAAAGAGAGACCCAGTGCTGCTTCAAATGTACTCTCTTCACAGGAAGAGGGTTATTTTAAATTCCTAACCTCTTTCCTACAAACTTATCCTAAGAAAATCTCATGATTTCTCAATTCTTTGTCATGAAAAATCCCCAGCATTCAAAGGCACTGAAGGCAGACATAATTATACTTAGCCACTATGTTTAAATTGCACACGGCAATAAATACATGGAAAGGTCTTGTCAACTGTGCTAGATGCAGAATCCAAGAACTGGCCTTGTAATTAGCATTTGCATGAGAAGCATATCAGAAACTTGCCTTGTTATAGCACTGATAGATCAAAATATAATTTTTGGCAATGCCTGTAAATAAACTAAAACTTCAAAATACACTTAAACAAGGAGAAAAGTATAAATTGCTTCACTCAGTTAAAAACATAAGTGCAAGCTGTGATGGAACATTAACTATATTAACTATGAGCAAGAACCAGAAGCACCCTTTCCCCACCCACTATGTGGCATCCTCACAGTACAGCTTTATTAGCAAATCTCTTCCCTGAAAGGCTTGACATATTAACAGGACCATCACTATACAAGTAAGTTCATCTCCTTTGCTGACTGCACTGATTAACCAGTACTTTTAAAGTCATAATAGCATATGCAATTAAACATGCCACAACTGTTGATCTAAAGGAAGTTGGTAAGAAAGGAATCAACTAACAACCAGGGGAATTTGGAAATCAGGGCCAGGTATCTACATTTTATCTCTTTCTTTTCTGTAGGCAGGTTTGATCTTGAATCACGCATGTAACCCAGTGACCTCTGGTTCATGGACATAAAACCAGAAACTTCTTTGTGACAGGACAGTTCCAAAGGCCAATGTTCTCTAAAGGATTTTGACATGCATTGATGAAAGATGCCAGAGAAGAACTATTATCATACACTATGTCATTTTTATTTTTCCTTCTAGGAGATCAGCCCTCATGTGCTATTACAATCTTGGCAATGACAAATAAGTCTGTCTGAAAAAAGGTGTTTCCATTTTCTTGTCTTCAACAAATCCTACAATCTTGATTGTTCTGTAGAAGTTCTGTAATTTTTCACAGTTAAGACCAAAAGGCTAAACAGCTACCCCAGGACATAGCACATCATCAGTCGTTTTAACATCAGATTAACTTCCACAGGATGCTTTTGAAGTGTATTAGTCAAGCCACACAGGGTGTGAGAAGGAAAGCAAGATATACTGCCAATCACAGTTCTCTCTGCTGTTGTGAAATACGCTCAGCTCAGAATGAATTAAAAACTTAGGTCAGAGAAAGCACATCAAGGAAACTAGCAGAAAATATTAAGAGCTCTGTCCTACCTCCTGGGCAGAGGGGAACATTGCCATTGTAACAAAACAAAAGCAGCCCAAGCCAGAATGCCAGCCAGCTGAGAGTGGCATGGACACTCTGCAACCCTCCATGTCCAGCTGGGCTTTGGACACATCTCGCACCCCAGGAGATACTCAACACACCAAGAAGAAGAGTTAAATATAAACCTTAGTGTTTGGGCCTTCTCATCTTTCCTAATCTGTGTAGATATAGCCAGTGTCCCACAGCATTCTTTTTTCTCCTGTAGCACTTGATAAGACTGTCTTATGTATATAGCTCCCTGCTATCCTCCACCACAGAATTAATAGCCTTAAAATAATCAGATTCAACCAATGTGTTTCTCAATAACCACCTTTTGTTTGAAAAGACATCAGTACCACACCTGCCTAATCCTAGCAAAGCAAGACAGCAACCAAGAGCATCAAACAGATCAGTGAAAGATCAGAGGAAAAGTGATAGGCTTCTGCAGCTGAATATTGATTTCAATCCAGTGCATCTTACTTAAGCATCATATTGTACTATCCTCTCCAATGTCAAACTGCATTAAAAAAAATATTCCAAAACAATGTACACTAGTCTTTTCTGTGTGGCACTTGCCACTTTTCTCTCCCTTAGCTTCCCCCAGATTGTATCAACAACTTTTCATCCAGCGCTTCCTAACTATTCTTTATATTCTGCATCTCTAATTTTGCCATCAACTTCCCTGCTGAGCTACTGCCTACTTCCCTTCCCTGTTCTCCCTCAGGAGGCAGGCTCCCATCCATGCAAATATACATACACACACATATCTGTATCTGTGTCCAGATTAGGATTTTGGAGCTGTGTTCCCTGAAACAGTTAATGAACATGTCTATGGATAGAATTATGTACGTTTTAATGCCCATTAGTTAGCAAGCTGACACAATGGAAAGAGCCCTTTCTTTAACTGAGCCCAATAAACACAAAGACTGAATCTGATTCATTGAATGACATACCTAGATTAGATTTATCATTCTAGACCTACCTTGACTTTAAAACATACCTTTACATTTCATGTCTGCAAAGTTCAACGCGGTTCAAAACCGCACATGTCCCAAGAAGGGTGACACAGTGCTTCATAATTTCCCTTAGCCTGCATGAGGCTGTAAGATGACTTTCTCTCAAGTACCCAGCCCACATCACCAGAACCTTTTAGTTACAGGATGCGTGACATACAGGAAAGAGACACGTTGCACTTAGCACTCCTAGAAGCTGCTGCCATTGTCTCTCCCTGCAAAAGGAGGGCATCGCTCTGTGCAATAGGTCTCTCCTCCCAAGCACTGCAACAGGTTCAGTTTCATAATGGCTGCTGCAATACTGCAGCCTCAGAGGAATGGCACTTGCACAAGTACATAATCCCGTTTTCCGTGAAGCAAACGGTTCTGTTTGTAAGCCACAAAGTAAGAAATATATCATAAAAAAAATGTTGATGAAAGCTAAACTGCTGTGACATTCCCACAGAATGAAATATGATTAATACTCTAAACTGTGAGATAGAAACAACATTTTCTGAATGCATTATCATTATGAAACTCAGGCAATGTATCAATAATGTACAATGGAAGAAAAAAAAGGCAAAATCCTTTCCCTTTCATTTTTAATATAAGGCATTCACATAAGAACAATGAAAACTAGGTTTAAAGCAACAGGAGAAAATGAAATTCTTACTTTAGAGGCTCTGGAGGGAGTTTAGTTCCAGAAAGATTAATCTGCATCAAAGCAAGTGAGCTGCTGAAAAACTGTTTGAAGGAGGGAGGGACTTCTTTTCCTTTTCTGTAAGTAAACAAATTCATTGAGACATAGCATCTAGACACTCCTTATTCCAATAAATAGTGAATGCAAACTGTCAAAATTATAATGATCTTTTACATGTTTAATTTGCTCTGCCTTAAACATCTCTGTAATCAGGGGCTCTCAATTAGCTTAGAATTATAATGTCATCAAAATGTTGATGCAACAAACCTCAGCATTGCACTGCTGCACAGAAGACATTACTATCTAGCTTCTGTTTGATGAACTACAAAATAAAAAATGATCATTTAGGTCTGGTTAATAGTGGAAATACTTGCATCTTATGAGCAGATGATCGAGTCAGACATGACAAAGACCCTGAAATTGCCTGTTCACCACTAGAAATAATTACTCAATGCTGTTGTAGCTTACCCCCAAATAGGTATCATCGCTGATATAAACCCAAGAAGCTGATCTGAAGAAAATGGAAGCTAATGTTGTTATTTCCTAGAGTGCAAATATTCTGAAGTCATTGTTAAGTCTCAAAGACTTTCAAAGGGACTTCCTCCCAGAAGAGGACAAAAAAGGAAAAAAGCATTTGTAACCATCATCAAAATATGAAAAACACAAACTTCAAAAAAAACCCAACCCAAATTTAAAGAGGAATTAACTCAGACTTCAAAGCCTGATGTTAATGCCTCTTAGAGACATAAGATACATACAGACTTTCCACTGCATCAATATCACAAAAAACATACTGGGCAAGGTAATGCTTACGAAGAGCAGGAAGAGAAAGTATTTTGCTTGGAATAAATAATACCTATTTCATAGAGCACTAGGACTTCTAAGACTTTTATAAAGTCTTTTTAAAGTCTTAGATTTCTTCTTAGAAAGAAAAGTGCAAGATGAGAGCAAGAAATGATGAAACAAAATATTGCAGGAGTTGAGAGTAATGATATTTAAACTGTACCTGTGAGAAAAGAGAGTTCTAGAGAGGCTAAGGACAGCTAGATGCTGAAGACATCCCCGAAGTAGGGCTCCACACACCTGGTTTAAAACAAAGAAGGCTGATTTTACTTCATATTAACCAAAAAAGTGCCTAGGGATAGAAGGTGGGGAGTGTTTCCTTGGTATTTGAATCTCCAAGAAAAAATGTCTTTACCATATCTAGTGCACACTCCGTGTTGGATAAATCCAGATGAACAAGGGCATTTGGCTGGGCCAAAAAATTGTACAGGCTCTGTAATTAATAGAGGAAAAAAAAAAAAAAGAAACCCATGTTAATTTTGATATGATGACACCAATTACTGAATCCCTACTTCTCACTAGATTTTAGGCTTTATTTATAAAATCGGGCTGCAAGAGTTGTCTCTGAAACTTCTTTTCACCTAATCCGCAAAACCCATTTTACTTTTGAAGGCTATAATTTTTAAAAATAATGGGAAAAACTGGTGCTTAGACTACATTTATCAAACATTACTCTTAAAGCACAAGTCTTGAGTTACTCTCCAATTCACTTCTGCAGCAAGTGATAATTAATTCAGTTAGAAACCTTGCAATGTCACTTAGGTTGCTATTATACTTCCAAAAGGCTAATTGGTTTGTAAATTTAAGCCAGCCTCTTGAAGCATGAGGGAAGCAACTAATTTGCATCTGAAGCCCATGGTTATTTCTTAGTATTAGCAGTGCATTACAGGTTTAAGAGAGAATACAGAACAGGTAATAAGATTTTAATATGATGGTTTCAGTACTGCATAAGTACTGCAAAGATGCATAAGGTATGTCAAGTAAATGTTAGCGTATTTAAAATGTCTTACTATAGATTTATTTTGGGCTTTTTTTAGTCTCGGAGAACAACACAGAAAGATAAAAGTATGACCCAATTCACAGAAGCGAGGAATGCTTCTCCACATGAAAACCAGCCAAAGAGAGCATGTTCAACATTTCTAAAATAGATCCATCTATCTAAAAACTAGGTCATTTAGCCCCTATACCTACAGTGCAACAAAGGTCCCTGCTTTAAAAACCCCTGTGCTTGGCTAGGGTTTATTTTAACTGCTAAATAACAGGATTTCCTTACTCCAGTTGGAAAACTGTTCCACAGAGTAGGAGATCTCAGTATTAATAACCCTTTTCTTTGAACCATATCTCTCTCTCAGACAGGCTACGAAAAACCCCACTTTTTGTATTTATGTCCCTTAAAATACTGTAGGTAGATATCAGGTTTCTTTAAGCATTGCCTAACAAAATTGTATATTCTTCTTTACTTTTTGGTTTTACATTACTTGCTATGCTAGTCTCTCAAAGAGTATTCTCTGTGTGTCTTTACGTACATTTAACTATTTGTTTGCTACCTTTTAAATCCTCTTGTCCCACTGAAGTTCTCATATCTTAAAAGACTAATTCTTTGAATATACTGATGAATCTGAAACCCGTAAGATTTGTGAAAAAGTCAGCCACGTCTAAGTGCACTTTAAATGGTAAGATTGGCTGACTAGTGCTGCATATTTTAGATGCTCAATACTTAAAGAATTCAAAGCCTGACACATACACACAACTTCTGATGTGAGAGAGAAATATGGATGTAACAGTCAAAAAGTGAATACATACAAATTGAGAACTAAGTGGATTCTGTTATGGAGAAAATAGAGCTGTACCTCTATGGCAACTGACAAACTGAACAAAGGGATTAAGAAAATAGTTACATTCTTCAAAAAATCATAAGCTTCAACAGCATGTGCCAAGGGGGCGCACAGATTTATTTATACAAACAAAAACGTTGAAAACAGGAAATTCTTTCCAAGTCCAAAGAAATACTTTGTTTCCAACCTTCTAATGAAAAATTTATAATACACTTATCACTAAAAAGAGGATGAGGTTTTTGGCTTTGCTTGCTTTCAAACAGAACCTGGGGAGCATGGTAAGTCCATTGAAACAAGTGACACACTTGCAGCTTCCTCATTTATCAGAGAAGCCAAGGATTAAAAGCATGAACTACAATTAGGTGGATTTGTTTAGCTGCGTGGAACAATTGAATGACTCTATAGTGAGAAGTAGAGATCAAAATGTTATTTTCTATCCCTACTAGAACTGTACTGAAATGAAGGCAAAAAAGAAGCTAAACTAAATGGCTTTGCCTTTCCCTTAATAATTAAAACATCCTTTCATTAACTCCCAAATGAGAAGAATGTGCTTACTGACAGATCATCACCACGGAGCGCGTTCCCTGAGAGATCAAGATAGACAAGCGTGCTTGCAATCAGCGAGTTGGCACTCAGTGACTGGGAAAGGCTGTTCACCCCTGCCAAGAAAGAAAAGCCTGTCAGTACTCAACTTAGTTGCCCAGACCTTGCAAGTGGAGTTTCAGTGAACACAGACATATATAAATGTTTAATGACCTCCTGTTACCATCAGTGTACTGCAGCAGGGGAATACAGATCACCAGGCAGATATGAGACTCTTCCCTGCTACAACATGCACAGCTTTGAATAGCCCATGCTCCACCAGCTGCCCTGATGAAGCCACAGTGTGTTACAGGTCCCAGACCCAGAGAAGAAATCTTTTTGCCAAGGCTACAGTGGTTTTAACAGTGTGATCCAATTTTGAAACAGATTTTTAGAAGAGTTTACTCCTCAATGTTCAGTCAGTGCCTTCTGCAAACAATACTATTTAGATAAAAGTAGCTGTTGCAGTAGATGAAAGTATCTGTGAAAGACATTAACAATTATAATTGCGAAAACTTCAAAAGCAACTGATGAGAACTAGAAATTGAAATACTTCAGCTAATGTATTTGCCTGTAATTTCAGAAAAACAGTTAATTAAAATATCAAGAGATGCATAAAGACTCTCACTTCCTGATCAAAACATTGATACTTCTTACATTAAAAGCTCACATTGAGAACAAACCAGTCAGAGCATTCTTTCTCTGAAATTCTTCAGCTTTTCCAAATACAAGTTAGGATGTGGCTATTTCTAACTTCCTCAAATCTAACTTAACGTAATGTCCTGTTAACAATTCAGAATGTGCTAGCAAGAACCAATTATGGGAATTCAGAAGCAGTGTCTGAGTTTGGGGGAGAAGAAGAGCTATCAAACAATCTATAACGTTGCTGCTTGTTTCATATTCAAAAAGGGCCAACTGCTCAAAATCACTCACATCAGTGAAGGTAAACAAGGTGAATGAAGGATTTTTTTAATTAGCCTTTGGCTTGGGCTCAGAAAAGCAAGCCCTATCTTTGAATGAGTATACTAGAATTTTCCATTTAACCACACTCTTCAAATCAATACATTTCTGTTTGAACTTCACCTACTTCATGCTATACTCTAACAGTAATCTCACTTTCATTTGCAGACAATCTTTTATGCTCTTTTACCACTCTCAGGAGGCTCAAAGTGTTAGCAGCTCTCAGGAACTTTCAAATACAGTATTTGAAAAAGATCAGGTGGGAAGTTACCACCTGAACTTCACTTCTCAACCTTAGAAACTTATCTCAAAGAGAAAGTTGTCTTAACTTTCAAAAAGTCAAAAAGCAGTGAGGGATTGTACAGAATTTCTGAAACTGAAAAGCTCAAAATAAAAAACAATAAAATATATTAAAAAAGAAAGGCTGAGGAAAAAAATTAATTCATACACTTGGGAGTCTACTGAACCCAATATCCAAGGTTTCCTTCTGGCTTCCCCAACAGGAAGTATTACAAATTCAAAAATAGCCTCATAATTTAAACCAATTCAGTGGTGTCTTCTTCAGTTAAAGGAAAACTGGCTAAGATAAGACACCTTTGCAGACAAACGAATAAGTAAAGCTGACTTTTTTCAGGTGAAGAGGGTTATGGAGAATAGGGAATAAGAATTTCAATTGTAAGACACTGCATATACTTTCCTAAGGAATCCTGAGGAGCTGCCATGGGACAATATTCAAGGTGACATTCTCTGGAGAATAGACAGTTATTACAGTGTAGTCTGGTCTAGGATTCACATGAGACATTAGACACACTGGGAAATATTTTCAGCTTTTGTTCCAAAGTTCTCTTTTAAAAGTCTGTTAAAAATTCTTCCAAATTCTTTTCATAATCTCAGAATTCATTTTTACTGATGAGTTTTGTGGATAAACTTCACCAAGCTGGCAATTTACTCTTTACAAAGACAGAAGCTAGAGTGTTCTCTGACTCAGCAATCTCAAAACACTTGCTGAAATCATTCAGATCACACGAAGAAAAGAACAGAATGAATGAACATAGCAGAACTGCATGACTTTCTATCAAATTCATCAACATCTAACATCAAGCGTACATGTAAGGTTAGCCAAGATTTTTAGTCAACTGCTTGTCACTAAAAATGAAGTTAACAGTGGAAAAAAACAGCCCCAGAGTTTAATAGTCTTTTTAATGACAACCATGACTGAACGGTTTCTGTTTATAGTTTACTGTTTACTTCAACATAACAAGAACTACAGACACTCATTAAAAAACACCAAAAAAACCTTTCTCTCCCAGATCAGCCCTTACAGCTTGGATGAAAAGAGAATCTGTACTTCACAGAGCAGTAACTGAAAGGATAAAAGCATAGCAACTATCTGTTATCAACTAATGTCCTTCATAGACCTTAATTCATATTTTCCAGGTCATCAACATCTACAAAAAAGCTGCAATTATGTCAGTGCATTTTTTCTATTTTTAACACTCACACTTTATACAGGAGACCCTGGGTTTATGCAGCCTGCTTGAGAGGTGGCTGCATCTATTACTTGTAAAACAGCAATGCAAAAAATTGTGAAAGCTTCTGACTTTTGTTTCAGGACTGTTATTGCTTTTAAAATATACACTGCAATTACGGTATCAAGTCAGAAATTTGCAAGTTACAAAACAAAGAAATCTTTACTCAGAACAAACCATTTAGCAGCCACTGTCACAACACATGGTTTCATCAAATAATTGCATGCAAAACATTTGGAAAACTCCCTACACATTTCTGCTTCAGACATCTTTTTGAAGCATATATGAAACATATCATTTACTCCAAGTCTAAATTCAATCCTTCGTGAACAATACAGGTTCAAGCCTAAAGCTTGCAGAAGTGAGTAAGAAGGGACATACAACCCAGCCCAGTTCAGCAACCCAGGACTGCAAAAAAAGCATCAGTGCCAGTGGGAATACATACGTAAATCATTTACAGAATCAATTACTTTATAATCTGGTAACAAGAGGTATTATTACATTAGAAGCCTGAAACCTTTAGAACAGAATAAAGAAGCATAGTTATAAAACATACCTTTAGGCGACAAGGATGTTTTAGATAAATTTAAATGCTTTAGTCCCTTTGGAAGTTTGGCGAACTGGATGCTCAAAGATGACACACCTGTTGGGGGAGCAGGGAGAAATGGACACTTTTAGGTTAACTGTGTGATCTCAGGTTTTCACAGTAATCACACCACGGCAAATGACACTGGTGGAACTACAGAACTGCACTCACTGGGAGTGAAAAGAAGCAAAATGACCCTATATTTTATGACCATAAATCTTTGAAATGATCGACGCAAGTCAAGATAAGTTCTTTGCTAAACACTGAACACATAGGAAATTTTGTTGTTAATGATCAGTGAATCACCTTAATTAATTTAATGACTATATAATATACACGTACTTTGGAAAAGGAGTCAAGGGGCAGACGCTACATATGGCAAGCAGTCAGCACTTAGGAAATCTGAAAGCTTTTTATGATTTAGCAAAAAAAAAAAACCAACATAAAAAACCGAACAACAAAATAAAGCCCAACAACAGTACTTCACGCAAAACTTCAAACTACTTTTATTATCTTTCAAAATAAAGGGCTGTCGAGGCAAGAGAGACACCCACGTTAGCCAACACCGCCCTCTTTTTCTAAGGTAAACCCTGAGAACCTGAAATGTCTACTGAACCACAATAGCCACTCAATTCCCCTCCAATAGCCTGCAGGTTACCAGCCAGGACACAGGCTTGAAAATGCATGTGATCCCAAACAGTAAAAACCCATTAAGATGCAGACACAGACTGGGCTACCTCAGTACAAATCCAATGAAAGAAAAAAACCGCACAACCCAACACTTTTCATCAAAGCCATTTCTCATAGTATCCAAGTGCCACACTCCATAAATTTAATTCTTCCATTTAAGCAAAAGATTGAAATTTGATTAAAAGGGCACCTCTTAAATAACAATGGAACTAATCTTGAAATATTTATTAGAGGAATAAATCAACACAGAAACTCGAGGCTTAACCTGAGGTGTGAAATATAGTTCTCTACAGCAACACGGAGAGAAAAGAGAAGCAAGAAACAGGATAAAGATCCAAAACACAGTAAATGCAAAAGCTGTTACCCTTTTCCACATATGCAGACAAAAAACAGTCCACTAGTATATCATACACATACGTTTACTCTGCTTACATAATTTTTTAGCTATCACTGATAATGAAAGAGTAGCTACCTTGCAGATACTGTTGAGGGGGATGGTGGTGCTTAATGATCTGTGTAAAAACATGCCATGTATGCTGGTGATAGGTACAACATCCATGCAGCTCAAGATAACATACTGTATTTTACTTATATTGCCAAAATATGAGACCTATGAATGTGTTGGCATCATTTATTGAAAAGCACAATGGTAATCAGATGTCTTCAGCAACTTTAAGCAAGAACAAATCAAGTCATATTAACAGATTTTCTTCCATAGCTCTACTATTAAAATAAAATCTTTGTAGTTCCTCACAAATAGGAGGTTCAATCTATAAAGTGGCCTCAGAGTTTATCATCTGTTGTGGACTGTCCACATTTCTTAAGCTGAGTTAGTCACTATGTATGCTTTCAAAATCAACATAGAGCTATGCTGGCAAAAGAGGAGAAAAAGAAGTACAATCAAAATCACTAACAATATTTTTTGTTGTGAAGGCTTTCTGAGTCAGACATGCAGCAAATAATTTTACCTCTCCATCTTAGTATTCTTGTTCATCTAACAATCTGCATACCACTTACCACTCTAGCCAAACTGAACAATTTTAACATCTTACCAGCACTGGGGGTTAAGGATCCACCCAGTTCTAAGATGCAGGAATCAGGTGCATAGAATAAAAAGTACTTCTGGTTACTCAGGCCCTTAAACACTCTAAGCCACCCATTTTTGCTAACCTCATAATACAGATGAGACCTCTAATTCCAGAAGTAGAGTTAACTGCATCAGCGTGCACACAGTTCTGAACTTGAGTATTTCTAGGCTTCAGAACGTTTGTTTTGCATTAGTTTTAACAAAACACAAGATTAAATCCTGATCCTAGCAGAGCGAAAAGCAAAACTCCCATTGCTTAGCATGGCTAGATTTTAAAGTCAAGACTGATAAAACTTCCAGGTGTCAGTTTCACAAATATTGACAGTACCATAAAGGGAATCCAAACACATATTAAGAGACTGGTCCCAGCATAAATCACTTCATATAAACACTGCTTTGCATCTGAACTGAAGCCAGATCTTATGCCTTGTGCATTTCCCATGTTATTGGAATACTGACAGTTGCATTAATGTAATAATATAAAGTCTTTACTTATTTGCACTCAATAATATACAATAGCTTAGGGTGGTTTTTTGTTCAAACAAGGCACAAAGATATATTCCTCTCCATAATTCACACAACTGTGTTATTTCCCTTATAACTGAAAATAATACAGTAGAACTTCCAGTTCCTGCACGTGATTTTTCGAGAGAGATTTTAGGAAATACAAATGCTTACACGAATCTCCATTATGCCAGCTTTTACTTGTGAAATGCTTGCTCCCCTTCAAATCTAATAAATTCAAACCTGCCTTGCACTCAGTGAATATCAGATCACAGGACACATAAATCTTTCTTAAACTGAAAAGCTGAAATATTTGCACATTGCAATTATAGTTAATTACTTTTTAAGCACTCATATAATTTACCTAATTCCCTAAAGAAAAGGTCAAATCTTAATTGCATGTGATGAGAAACTGAGATAATGAAAAAGGAAAAAACCACCAATAATTTCTTCAAGTTGTAGTTGCTGCATTTCATTGTATGCATGTTGTATGGGGATACTACAGAACAGCTTGAATCTATTGAATCTATAAGTTTGTTGCAAAGTAAGTACCCACACTGATATGTTTAAAAAAAAAAATCCTCTGCACTATACAACGTCTGTCAAATGTTTGGTTATTTGTTTTGCTTTCAAGATAAAGATGAGTTCCTTTTAGAAAAACCTTTCATATAATACATTCTAAATTCTGCTTTTGAAGAAGCATACCAACAACGTAACAGCCTTTTTCCAGTTTACAACAGAAATTCTTGTACAATGCATTTAGGCCTATGGCACACTGTTAATAATGATGTTCATCAGCAAACCATTTGCTTTCACGGGATACAGATTCTTAAAGAGGACAAATGGTAACCAGCAGGCAAGCAGTGATCAGAAGAGTTAAAGCAAATCATGTGAACAACTGTAAATAAAGGACTACACCAAATAGGTAAAAAAAAAAAATCCAACCAAAAAATATTTTCATACTTGTTTCTAGTCAAGAAGAAAAGAGATACAAAAGAGGAAAAGAAAAAAAATCCCTTTCCATCTTTTCTTGCTGGTTCAGGGAGGGAAAAAGGAGAGACACTTACACAACCCTGCGTTGACAACATTCTGAGTCACTCAGGTTGCAATTAAAACGAGCAGTTTTTCTATTTTGAATCATTACAGCAAAAAGCCTGGAAAATTTCCTCAAACCAAATAAATGCAGGAAAGATTCACTGTGTAAAATTTCTGTTTGTCTTATGGCCCAATAGGAGCACAAGCAAGCCTGATCCCAAGAACACTGTGTCCCTGGAATGCATTAAGTGAAGTAAATGGGAATCTCACATGGGCAGTGCTGAAGGGTCAACTCCAGACTGAAAGAATGTAACCTTGTGCCTCTTGGGCGAAAAGAGAGCAGACAAGGGAGGGAAATGATTTGATTTCTGGACATATCATGCCTAGTGGTGCCCTGTCGAGAAGAGCTGCGCTGTTCAGCTTCATTTTATATCTTGCGGCAGTCAATGGCACTTTGCTCCATGAGCACACCAGCTACATCAGTATTACGGAGCAGTGCAAACTGGCAACACACTGTGCAACTCAAAACTGAAAAAATAAGTAGTTTAATACTGAAAATAAATACGGAATTATGGCTGAAATGAAAACACAAAACCATTAGGAAAATATAATTCAAGCAATAAGGTTGCCTCACACTTAATCTTTCAGATGATTACACTGCCTTTTAAAATACACACCACTTCAGTCCCAAACAGTTACTGTGTTTTAACTTCCTTTAAAAGAAAACTCTCTGAAAACGTAATGAAATCTAATGAAATCCATGGTTGGCTTAAGACATTTAAATATTTCTCAACAAGCTAATGGATATGTATAAACCAAAGAAGAATGATGATTCTCAGCCTTTTGTGAACAACAGATATTTACAATAGCATTACACACAGAACAATAACCTATTATCCAAGAAAAGCTGAACAGAGCAGCAGTAATCCTCCTACTATATTTGTAGAAAGAGGAAAAAAGAAAGGTTACAGTCACAGTACCTCTATCTTCAAGTGGATTGCTAGCAAGGTTGATCGTATGGAGTCCTGAGTTGGGATTATGGGCTAGGGCACTGGCTAGTTTCTGTGCAAAATCTCTGCAAGAAAAGAAAATAGAGGGAAAAAGAAACTTGTTATCTCCTCTATCAACAGCACATTCGGAGGCATAAAAGCATCAAGGGATTACTAGCCAGAAGTGGCCTATCCTACTGCAGAGCAGTAACTGACTCTTCACAGTTCTAAACAATGCCTATCTGGCTAATTTGCTATCTCTCAAAGTGGGTTGTTGTATTTTATTCAGTGACCTAAGAGACTGAGGGCACTCAATCAAAGCTCAATCTGCTTGTGATAGAGATCTGAAGATATGAAATAGGAATTACACAGAAAAACCTGAAAACTCCTGCACATCTTTCATCTCCTCCATGGAGTGACTCACGCATGAGTGAGATACATACATCAACTTGCATACCACTACCTCCTTCACTTACAAGCCTACCCCCCTTCACTTGCAGCAGCTCTCTACCAGGTCACTCAGACAGGCTCTGCAGCATATCCAGAAGGTCAACAAACCAGGAGTATTTATGAGCTTGTAAAACAGCAGGAATAGTTCTCTCAAAGAACAGCAGCACACAGATGAATTGGTATTCGCTTGCTTCCTTTTACAGTCAGAAGCATCCAAGTACATTACTGGCCAACCACAGCCCTAGTAACGGGTCCCAGGAGACTATGGGATGTCAGTTCTATATGGTCACAAGAGCCAGGCCAGGTAGCACAAATAGCTTTGAATTAACTTTAACCAGCTATGGCAGGCAGCTGTAGTAGTATGACCTGTACCTGTTTCAAATCCACTTTAGAGGCAAGGGAACACTGCCCCATCTGAGAGTGTTTCGCTGCAGCTGCGCTACCCCTATCCACAGTACTAAAGTTTAAGGCTAGTTTGTGTTTTCTGACACACCCACACTGTCAGACTCCGGCGGAGACGTGTTCCTTGCATTTAGACAGAAGGCTGTTGGCTGTTATGAGCTCCAAGACAAATCCTCAAACCCACCCTTGCTATCTACTGAGAAGCTTTCATGTATTAAAGGACTAGGTTTACTGTGGTTTTTTTGTTAAAATGAGACTATAATTTCAATGTTCTTGATCACCTAAGTTAGACATGGCAGAATATATGGAAAATATGCCTTGAGCTTTCTTCTTTCTGGCTTGAAGTGCAGCATCCTACCTCCTGTAGCCTAGCAGTGGAGAGCTACTGGCTATGTTGCTAGGAGAGTAATAATTCAACACCACCCTCTTCCCTCAGGCAGATCCTGCCTACCGTAAAATTAGTAGATTAGTCTGTATGCTGAGAACTGCAGTGGAGGTAGCATTCTCTTCCAGTATCTGGAAAAGAGCAGAGACTGGACAGCAATAGCCTCAATAACTTTTGGTTACCTGTTGTTGCAAGATGTACTTGCGCACAGAGATGTTCCAGGCAAGTTTAACTTTCCTTTGAAACCCCATGTCCTGAAACAGACTCCTGGGGATAGAACAGGTTCAAATGCTGCAAATGCATGATGAGCCACCTTTAGGAAAAGTGTATTCTTTTCCTAAAATACAAGCAGCATGTGAATACAAACACTTGACAAAAAGAAATTCTGGGCTTGAATCTCTGCTACCTCAAAGGCCCCAGGGTATCCTGCTTTGCTACCAGCTGCTGCTGCAGAAGACTGTGTATCTCCTGTAGGTTCCCAGTTACATGTGCCAACACTGTGGATACCCTCCAGCATTTCAAATGGCACTAGATGCCTGTGCTTAGGCAACTGAACTAAGCTCCATCTGTCCAGCCAAGAAAAATGAGGGTTTGAGTTATAAAAAAAAAAAAAAAAAAAAAAACCAAAAACCCAAACAAACCCCGGCTCTTCATGAGGAGTTTCCACCTCTTCCTTTATCCCTAACAGATTCTTGTCGTTACAGTATCCTGCCTACACCTCCAGACTTGTTTACAAACTCTGTTCCAGCTTCTGCCAACAATATAAGCAGGATGACCAGAATTTTTTTTGGACAACTGACATGGAATTCACTCTGTATGCACTGCACAGCTATGCTTGCCTAGACTAAGGACATTCAGGCTTGGAGGTGAAGTTCAAAAAAGACTCAATTAAACTGTATCTATGGCAGGTAAGGATATTTCACCTAGCATAAGAACACCACAGACCCATAAATCTCAGAAAAATAAAAGTTTTCAAAATCTGTCAAGATAATATCCCCGTAACACAAAAAAAGAGGACATGTGTGGAAGGAACTAGCACTATTAGGTCTAAGGACATTCAGAGCCCATCCAGCAGGGGAAGATGAGATACAATATCACTGTCAAAGGCTTTCTGGGTACCAGCATCAGGCGTCTCTGTTTTTCCCCTCTCTGTTAGAGCTGGCCACTCCCTTTAGAACAGGGCTGCAGAGAACAGTGCAGAAGGTGGTAGGGACATTCTGCCTGACAGCTTTCATAGAGTATGTAAGCACAGCAAATAGATCATTTGCACCAGCTCCTGTAAACAGGCCTTTGCAGATTGAAGAGTCCATCTTGCAGTTTCATGGAAATGAATACTGGTTATCACATATTGTCCCATCCCTATAAGACACCTCAGGGATGTAACTCTCAAGCTCATCTGTTCAGGTCACCCTGAATGATTTTCCTTTCCCTGAAATATGGTTATCTTTTACCTCAGTTAGCATACTTACCAAAAGATTAGTGTTTGATACACACATTAAAGCCATCCAACATAATCTAGACTGCACCCTTTACATCTGATAAAGAAACAGCAATGGAGACAGAATTTTCAAGAACATCTGAACTGTCACAAATCTTATTAGACAGGAGGGTTCACTTGACTCCACTGGTCCCCTACAGCAAGTCCACACTTCCCTAGTCCTGCGTCCTTACAACTGCTACCACACAATAGTTTTCTGTCTCATCAGCTGGTAGGATGACAAGTGTTTATGGGGCCATGGCCCAAACGAAATCACAGAAATGAGAAGCTGGAGGTAGGAGAGAATAGAATCATCTGAAACTGACTCTACTGTAGGAAGAAATATGCTCTTGCATCTGCTCAGGTTATTTCTCAAAACATTACTCTGGGTAGTTCTTTCTTAACCCTGGTTTGGCATTCTGTCATAGCTCATTAAAAATGACTGGTCTGTAAACTATGCAAAGGAAGATGCCCAGTAACAACAGTATTTCCTCTTAGCAAGAAGATATGATAAATGCCAAAACTGACAAATACATCCTTGAGAAAAACAGACAGACAATGCTGATCAGAGCAGATACACACCAAGGCAAAATGCCAAACACTGTGCAAGTAGACAGAGACACAAAAACCAAAGTCACAGGCTGATTATCTGTCAAGTCCTGTTAAAACTGAAACCAGTTAATCCAACTCTGACAAATTAAGATAGGCAATGCGAAAAGGTAGTCAATGTGTAAAGGTAGTCAATGTTTATTTTAATATTAATGATTATCACTCGATCTCATGGCACAAACTGCAAGAAAAACAGGATTAAAATCAGGTATGTTTGAATGACAGCTATTAAAGAAAGTGCTCTAGTGATAGAAAGCTTAGGTGTAATTCCAAACGACCTCAAGTTTCTTGTGTTATTTAGGCAATTTTCTGTTGAAGGTATTTTAATGCAAAAACCCATCTTAAAAAGGAAAAGAAGATCGAAACAGTAGAAGAGGAGACAATGTAAAGCACACCAAATATCTTCCCTGCACTTGTTTTCCTTCCTCACTTGTAATTCAGTATACGTTCTGCTTTGCTCATCTTTCCTCTGCTTTTTTAACATAAAGAAATCAATTAGTGCTACAGTTTTTCTTGCGTACATGGTCTTGGAGGATACTCTTAACACTAAACCAGGATACAAATACTTCCAATTGGGCCAGTCTGTAACTTGAAATTAGCTTCTATTTCATGTGAAGGGAAAAAAAACAAGCACCTAGTAACAACAACTTACCATATTTAAAACGCATGCAAGGTTTAAGTTCTATGGCTTACTTATACCTATCTTTCTTTTAAGGCTCTGGCAAAACATTAAAACTTATTTATATACTTTCTTGCTTCTTTAAAAAACTTGCTCATGTAGAAGTCCTGTTACATTTGAGCAGACTGCAATCCAGGGTAAGATAATAACAGCTCTCTTGGTAATGTAACAATTTGTCGCAAGATGCAATAATGCACTTTTTTAACAAGATCTTACACTGTTTTAAATGATTAAAAAGGTGTTCCTACTTCTCCTGGCAATCTTATTTGGAGAGGAACAGCGCGAGTTGATTGAGGGTTTATGCTCTTATCCAATCCATTTTGCTTCGCTTAACCCAACTCTCCAGGCAGAATCTTAAAAAACATTAGTTTAAGGGGATTTCTTAGATATAGGAAAGTCTGGAAACCTGATAAAAAGCTTTGTGACTACAGGCTCCTCAGAACAAGGTAGACATCAAGCACAACCTTTTTTAATGCTTATTCTAGCTAACACACATCACACATCCCTTTTACTGAAAGTAAGCAGTAACTAATGCAACATTTCAAAGGAATTACTTACGTTCTAAGCCCGGCATTCTCTAATACCAATTCTTCCAATCGATTGGACCTACTCACCACTCGCAGTATCTGCTCACAGACATCAGTGGACTGCCACAGAAAAGACAGAACAGCGTTAAAGAACACAAACATGAAACAGGGGGTTATTGAGTTATAAGCTGTACATCATAGTAGGATCCAGGACACAGCCATCATCTTACGCTACATAAATAGTAAGCAAATATACCAGAAACATCCAAAAGAGGTAGCAACAGAGGACTTCTGCAAAAGACTCAGAGAAGCAAGAGGCAGACTGAAAGCAAGGCATTTATGAATCAGGCCACCTAAACATGGGGGCAAGACTTTTTTAATGATAGTAAAAAAACACAAGCCCTGTGATTCAGAAAAAAACGCTCACTTAATTCTTAGAGAAATCTTGTTCATATACATGATAATTCTTCAGAAAAAAGTGGCGACTAGTGCAAAGAATAATGAAGCCTGACTAGGAATGATAACTAAACGCAATCCCCTCCCCAAAAAACTTCAAAAGCAAAAGCAGTGTAGCTTCAGGTCCTCCAAAGACTGCTACGGACTAGTGCTTAAGGGCCAGTGTATTTCAGTTTGAATTCTCCCAGCCTACAGAGGAGTAAATTCTCATGATCTTACTGTTGTTGGACTCTAGAATTTGCATGGACATTTGCAAGTACCATTAACCAATCACAATAACGGAAGTGTTTTGTTTGCTGTGCTCATTCAGATAAAACTTTAATGATCCAAAAGCCATACAGTGAATTCTACACCTCAGTATCTTTTATTATAATGTTTTATTTCACTTCTGGATTTGACTATTTTTCCCACAGCATGCATTAGCCACCATTTATGCGATGTCTAAAGCTGAATTTCAGTCATGATCATGAAGTGCTGAAACTGTTCTGTTACCTGCCTTTAAAAACAACGTGAAAATCATACCTGGAACATCTATGTCTCTAATGAATTGAATTTTCTAGTTTGGTGGGGTTTTGGTGATGAGGGTGGGATTTTTTTACTGATGTTGGTTGGTTGCTTGCTTTTGTTTGCTTTGGGGTTGTCATGGGTTCAGCAGTAGCAGTCATTTTTTCTGCTTCTTAGTGGCTGGTGCAGCGCTGTGTTTCTAACTTTCAGCCTGAGAACAGTACTGATAATACCCATGTTTGTAGC
>WYDI02002518.1:0-14466 GCA_009867235.2 Psittacus erithacus
GGTGTCCCTGCCCATGGCAGGGGATTGGAACTAGATGATCTTAAGGTCCTTTCCAACCCCAACTATTCTATGATTCTGTGATTCTAAGTAGGGCAGAAGGAAGAAAGCTGCCTAACCATAGTTGCCTTCTAAAGTGTGCACTCTGGGTGATGTGGATTAGGTCAGTGGAGAAAGCGGGAGACTGGCTTTTTCCCCTGAGTAGAAATGCAACTTTATAGGTGCAGCAAGCCCAGACACAAGACACACTGGGACAAATACTGTCCAGAGACTAGGAGAGTTCCAAAAACAGGCACAGAGGTGAGCTTCAGAGTCAGTGGGAAGAGAGAACTGTTTCTGATTGACCTAGATGGCACAGTGCAGAGATGGTTAAATTGTGGGGAGTCATTGAAAACATGAGTTGAGGGGCAACATCTGGAAAAGGACCTGCCTCTGAAAGGACATAGTAGGCAGAAACTGGTCATAAAAACTCGTATTCTGTCTAGCAGATTAAAGATGATCTATTTTAAAAAGATGGTTGTTGAAATTTGGGTTTTAAAATGTTAGTTGCTCTAGTTTGGGTTCTGGCAATAATTCAAGCAGGACACAAGAGTTCTGTTGAGGTTTTCCACATGGGGACTCCAAAGACAAGATACAAGTGCTTTCACTGCCTGACTCTGGGCAACTCACTGGAGAGTCCAATAAGGCATGTTTAAGGGGAAACAAATTGCTGATAGGATCATAATGAGTATGTAGGATTGAAAGAAGTAAACAGGCAAGGGTAGGAAGGTACTTAATTCCACATCCCCGTGGTATTTTCTGCATGTTTGGCTAATTGCTGTGCAGTTTTGGAAGTTACTGTTATGTCGGATATTGATGAGGTTGGGCAGTGCCAGAAAGGAGCAGGTCTACCCAAGAACACTTGTACTATTCTCCTCTCAGGAACGACCAAACAAGCCTGGTGCTACTACTGTAATTCTGTCTTGTCTCCCTGGCTAAGTACTCTTCCCCATGCTAACTACTTATATTTGCAGACAGAGAAGAAGTGCCGAGATATGTATGGTTTTATAAGATAGAATCATTGAATCAGCTAGATTAGACAAGACCTTTAAGATCATCAAGCCCAACCTTTACCCCAGAACTGCCAAGACCACAGTGAAACCATGTCACTGAGGGCCTCATATACATGGTTTTGGAACACTTCCAGGGACGGTGATTCCACCACTTCTCTGTGAAGCCTATTCCAATACCTGGCCACCCTTTCAGTGAAAAAATTTTTCTTAATATCCAATCTAAACCTTGCTTAGTGCAGCTTCAGGGCTGTTACCACTTGTCCTATCACTTGAAGAGAAATGAAGGGAGATCAGCCACTTCTCTCCATCCTCCTTTGCAGCAAGAAATAGTTAGAGAGTTCAGTCAGTGAAACACTGTTATTTGCGTAATTTTTTCAGACCCAGCCTGGGGCCAGCTAGCACAACGTTTCAGAAAAACGTCTTTTCTTCAATTTACTTTACTCACATGCAAATGATAGCATTTGAGAGGGAGAAGAAATTGTTCTGTTTACAGTGATTTTGCGGCGATGAATGACAGAAAAGCACCCTCTCTGTCTGGAGCAGAAGTGCAACACTCTCCCAGCAGAAAGGATGAGTACGGCATCACCTTCAAATGCAATCAGTTTCCTGGTACAGGAACCGAAGTTTGCTTCCAGTACATCAGATACCAGCCTGTACAAAGGTATTCACTGTTTACTATACACAGTTATTACTAAATTGTAACTGGGCAGAACTACAAAGGGTACATCTGAAACTGGTTTTGTAGGGCATAATTCCTTCTCCCAGTCTGAACTGCACAAATGCCTTTAAATACTGACTCACTGTTGTACCATACTTGAAATGTACAACTTCGGTTGTCTCCTGTAACTTGTTCATAAACACTAAACAGAAAATCAGTTCTAAAAACAGTGGAGATAACATCTTAATGGTGTTGACAGCTACTTACTAGGGTAGAAATGTCCCATTTCCCTCATATGTGGTCCTCAAGTTAAGTTTCAGTGACCTTCAGAAATGATGTTTGCAAAAAAATGGCTGACAAAACTCACAAGAATGCAGATGTACTGCATGGACTTATCTCCCTCACTCCCCTTCCCTGTAAAAATGAACGTCACACCTGTGAGGAACCATGAGAGGTGTGTCTGAGATACAGTTTGCAGCAGCAGAAAAGTTTACCTATGTTTAAAAAAAGTTTAGAGTTTAAGAAAAATTAAGTGGGTTCAAGATGTGCTTTTGCAAGAAAATTTAACAGCATTTCCTGGGTCACTGTTTTGGAGACAATCAAAGGGGTTTGGGACCCCTTTTGCCAACATGACAGTAGTGGGGGATAGGATTTTGCCATTGAGGGAGGGGAGCAAAACTTCAGTAAGAGCCTCTTCACATTCTCAAAACGACTACAGATTCAAAACTATCAGCAAGGTAGTATTAGGACATGGCTTCACATGGGGGATGCTGATGAGCATATTTTCAGGCTGGTATGCTAGCTAACACTCAGCTGTTAGTTTATGACAGAATGTCAAAAAAAAAGCCATGTACAATATGGAGAATCTGTGTCTGCATCCAAAATGTTTTGAACAGTTCTGAAGGGCTGGCACTCCATTTTGTTACTTCAAAGATACCTAAGGAATGATGGCTACAGAAAGGCTTTCTCAAACCTCCATGTCCCATATAACCTGCCAGTGAATGGCTAAGAAGGAGGAATATAGGCCAAACCCAGTGCATAAATGAAATGCTGGCAAAGGGAATACAGTTCGTGTACACAGAGGAGGATTTGGTCTTTTTCCTTTCTGCTTTTCTTCAGTTGCTAAGAAACTAAGAAACACTTATTGCAAAGCTGTTCTGAAGTAAAATCAGTGATTGGTCCCAAAAGCTACTTTGAGAAATATCAGAAGAGTTCTAAAAGGCTGATGGCAAAAGTATGAAGGCCTCACAGTGGTAAAAAGTGGGAGAAAAGTGCACACTGCATATCAGTTGCAGGACAGCGGCCCAACGTGGATTCTTTAAGGCCACAAATTTTGTATTAGGATGGTCCTGGAGGGCACTGTCCAAAAGTGGCTAAATTCTAGGGAGTCATTAAAATGTGAGACCAGAGAGAATCCCCAGAAGGAATCTGCCTTACAGTCTTTAGACAGTAACTGTCTCAGGGCTAAGCCCTGAGATCCCAAGTCTATAATCATTATACCACACATTTGTGTTCATGCGATGCTCTTTGATCCCTGCTTCCACGACAGATTTATGACAGAGGTTTAAATGGGCTGCAGCTCTCCCTCCAGCTCATTGGTGCTTCTCTTCAGCCCACAGCATGCCTGAACTCTGGTTCTCCCCTTGGTGCAGGAGAGCTCCACTTGCTCCCAACAACTGGCTGAAGGCAAGGGGAAGCCTTGAGTCTTTGCATGCCAAATGCTTAATGCTACTTGCTAAATGAGACCTATTTTTTATAGGTTGTTCAAAGTCTTGGTGTGTGTCACCTGACACAGTCAGCTCCATCGCTCCAGTTGCTCAGATTCATAGGAAATCTGGGACCTCCCCACTACATCATACCAGGACAACAAAGGACGTTTTCATAGACTTTGGCAACTTTTATGAGGCTGAAATAATCACAAACATTTTGGGGTGTGCCATAGCCTATTCAATTCTCATTATAATTCCTTTCCAGTATTTAAAATGTTACCTTCTGTCAGTCTCACAATGCCAGTTTTAGGAAAGAAAAAAAAATTAATGCCTATATCTGTATCTTTTTTTATCTTCTCTGAGTTTATATACAGCAATTGGAGAGGACAATGGCCATAGTCTGCTGCTAAGTGAGCAGGACATGACAGCTACTTTTTTCGGCTTTAAGCATCACTATGTACTTCACTTATTTTAAGAGATACACTGCATGGAAGGAGTAACAGGATGGAAACCAAAAGTAAAGGTCTTTGCAATACCTTCTTGTACACTTCTAAGGTGCCTTTTTCTTCTGCCTTTGTACAGCGGGATGCAAAACTATCAGATACAAGAGGTATTCTAATAAGTACAATTGTAATAATTGAATAGGAAGTTAGAAGTGTAAGAGTATAAATCCCAGTACAGTTTATATAAATGGCAAAACTGTCACTAATAACAGTGTCAGAGTATTTGGCAAATAGCATGGGGAATCAAGTTATATTTCTTACTCAGAGACCTGATGAAGTTGTACCAATAATAGGGGTTCACATCTTACTGTGTATTTTAGACCACTACGTTTCATACAGAAACCTTGTCATAGAGCCTGATGTCACATTTCTTTCTCAAAAATACCAGCTTAATCAGAAAAACCACCTGTAATGGACCATGCTTCCTATTTGAAGAGAAAACTTGAGAAAAAAGTCTGCAAGACACAGAACATTCTGTGTGTCCTTGCAAGGAAAGTTGATATGTGTGATGTCAGCTTACTGAAGAATTACTTGGCAGATAGAGAAGAAACAGCAAAAACCCCTAAGACTCAGCTCAAACATCGGATGACCTTGTGGCTAATTGCACTGCAGCTGTCCAGCAGCGGGCCTTGGAACATACCAAGCCACTTCTTTACACCTCCAGAAATATTTAATTTCTTATCCATGCTGAAAGTTGCGGTTTATTTACATTTGGGTATTTGCAGTGGTTTATGCTGTGCAATCAAGAACAAGCTACACTTAGAATTCCTCCATGTTCTCTTATTTATTCCCAATTCCCCTGATAACTTGACAATATGGTGCAGCTGGACAGAATTTTAAATATGCATTTCTTATGCCGACTGCACATTTCCTCTGACAGTCTCCTGCCATCCCCCATCACACCAGGCAGGAAGTCACGTTCAGCTAACAGAACTGAGAAAACCTTCCCGTTTCTTATACATGTTTTTATTTTTCGTGTGAGTGATGCAGTATGACCTGCTGTCCTGCTCACTGCTTGCTGTCAGAGGCATGGCAACCAGAGCTAGCTCAGGGAGGTTTTTAAATTAGCTCAAGACAGCATTGTTGTGACAATGTTGAAAATAGGCTGGCCAGCCCAGGCCTCTCTGTAATTTCTATTGTTTGAACTAAGGTACAAGCTGGTATCATCAGAAATCAGTATTAAGACCGGCTAATGGAAAGCTGTCATCTTAGGTGTTTTAGCAGGATTTATTCATAACTTTGGCAGATGTGTAGGCAATATTTTGCTGACTGCATTCAATGTATGGTACACAAAGTATTCAGAAAGCAATGGTTATTATACACCAGAGCTCAGGGCTGAAGTTTTCCTCTGCTTGCCCTCAGAGGGCACAAGGTTTTTTCCTCTGCTTGCCCTCAGAGGGCACAGGTTTTGCTGTCGTTGCTTACGAGCTTTACCAATGAGCAAAAATAAGTGCTCAGGAATAACTGGTTTAAGCACCAGTGTCTGTGAGGTTCTGATAAGCTGTGTGTAAACACAAAGAATGTCCATTTGATGTGTTCTTGGGCATATATGCGTTAGCTCCATGCAAGCTACCAGACCTTTTTTCTGCATCACAAGATCATAATGCTTGTTAGTTAGAGACATGGTTTAGGTGGGTAGGGAAAATGAAGATATGCTGCAAGCAATCTGCTCTTCAGAAGAGCTTTCACAGACATCGTGGTCTTGTTCAAAGTGCTCTGCTTCTTTCTTTGACTTTCTCAGCAGTGTTGCTTTACATCATGTGCCATGCTTTGAGCCAGAGCTGAGAGCACTGCCAACAGTACTCGCCAAACCCTTCATTACTGTCACCATTCTGCCTGCACTGCAATGGGGCTGTTTTATGAAACTACTGTCCTTCCACCCCTGCTTTGTGCTGAAAAAATTCTCTCATGTTATCAAGAATTAGTGAATAATGAAACATTTCCAAGGATCATATTTTTACAATGCCAATTTCTCTAATCAATTAACACCATAGTCCTGATTGACTGGCATTTTCCAGGAAAAAACTTTACTTCTTTTGCACTGTACATCATGAACTACATAAACTAAGTGTTAAGCAGAGGTGTAAGACATGTAGTAGGCGTAGAAAACATCTGAACATATCCAAATGAAAGCCTTGTTTGGAGGCTTGAGTTCAAGTTACACTCAGTAAACTGGTTCATATACTTTGGTCATTTCAGATGGATTAGGCAATGGAAAGAGAAACTGTGGGTATACTATATCACTTGTATGTCCCTACTTCTACGTACTTTTCTATCAGACCTTGCAGAATTCTGTTGTTCATAAGAGCACAGACACTCAAGAGGTTAGTTTCTCTGGGACAGACACGGAGGTTGTATCCTTCTTTGTAGTATGTTCAACTCTTTCAAAACAGCAAATGGCATGTCTAAATATTTCTCTTCCAGTGCTTGTTATTCACTGGATAATTTCATATCTGAGGTGTGGTTTGGCTACTTTAGTGACTGAGCTGTTTTTAGCACAGAACATATATAAAAAGGCACTTACTAATGCATTTTCTGAGTTACAGTATTTGTGTCCATTTCTATAAACACTCAATTATGTTTCTAATCCTTGTGCGATATGGATCCTTTCCAATCCTCCCATGCCATAATGAACAAAATGTGGAATCTTTATTTTAAAAATGTTTGCAAAACTTTGGTAATCTGGATAAATTTCAACTCTAGCTACTTGACAATTAATACTTACCACAAATTACATGAGTTTTATAGACGCCCTAATTATGCTGTGGCAAGGATGACCACTTAGGACCATACTGTTCACATGATAAAAAAGAGATCTGGCAAGTACAGTGGAGAATGTGTGTATATGTGCTATAAAATTATATGGTCTTTTCTACTATTTCCATGTAATCTTATCTAGTCAGCTCTTTTTAGGCTGTTTGCGACCATGAGAAGATTAGTTTCTATGTTGTTTTGACTCACAGAGCAATCTGCTGGTGAGTCTGAATTTCACTTTAAAGAAAAAATGGTGAAAAAGCAAAGGAAAACTGTGACTGCTACTATGAGTCTTGCCTGAGAATCCCAACTTCCTATTTACCTCCACCAATGCAAGGCACAGCTTCACGCCACAAAGATCTGAGGTATGCATTCCCCTTTGAGGTCTATCTCTTTATTACGCTGGTTCTGTTTTTCATACAGGTAGCAGTAGCAATAAGGTTAGTTTCATAACTCAAAAGCAATTTTAGCAAATCGGGACTGTGGTTCTTCAATGGGAATTCAGCATAGTGCATCAGTTTGTAGGAGACACCATTCCTTTGCTGATTAAAGTAAATTTGAAGTAAACGTCAAATTAACCTCAAATATGGTACCTTTTCAAGCATGAATGTTACAAAAAGCATTGAAACAGAAAATGTAATACAAATGTAATCACAGCTTCAAATTAAACAACTTCATCTGAAGCCTAAAAACCTGAAGTACAGGAAAAAGAAATTGTCTCTCCTGTATTTCCATGTCAAGGCAACTGGATTTTATTTCATTCTTTTACCAGCCACACTGAGGGTGTAAATTTTTTATTTACAGTACCTGCACAGAGTCACTTGACTGATGACGTATTCATTCTGCAGAAAGAGCTTTTTCTATACAGAAAAATGAATGTGGTATACCCACACATTGTAAGTGAAGAACTGCGACATCAGTAAGAAATACCAGTTTGAAGTAAGGACACTGTATTTCTGGGGTTTTAAGAAAAGCTACAGAAAACTGAAAACTTATGACACAGATAGAAACAACAGGACAGTGCATTTCAGCTGGTTAGAGAGGAAGCTGAGCCTATAACAAGCTTGTTCCCTTTCAACTCATCCTGCTGTGCCCCATGTAATTTTTCCATACACTGTAGCAGGATCCGCCTGCCTTGAAAGTCTGTTCCTCTTAGAGAAGAACCAAGGCCACCAGGTAGCCTCTAAACCTATAATATACATCCTCAACACTAAGATACATGTCAAGGTAAGGTAAATAGAGTAAATTTCTTGGATATTCCCAGGATGTGCTCTGATCCATGTATCTGTAACCAAGCAAGGGATACTGCTGGTGGGTCTGTTTCTCCTTGACAATGAAGAGTGGCACAAGGGTGAAAGCAGGGACAAAGCAGGAAGCTGGCATGGTTCTCCATCAACAGCACAAGCCTGGTCATGGAGGAAGTGTGTGTGCAATCATTTTAGGGGGAAAAAGTAGTGCATCCTTCCTGTAGGCACCTTACAACCAGACCATCTGCCTCCAGGTTTCTGTAAGGTGAGCAACTAAACTCAGCCTACAGCTGATGCTCCTCAGAATGCAGGGAAGGATGCACTCCTATCCTGCCCTAAAATGACTGTGCATGCACATACACATGCATGCACACAGAGTGTCAATTCTGTCTGAGGTGGCAAAGATACCCAGAGTATGTTTACGGCATAAATTCCCTAGGATAAAGCAGCCCTCCTTTGTTACTTCAATTTGAGTTTTAAAATCAGATGAGATCAGTCTGTTTCCTGTGGTTCCAAGAAGGATTTCCACCATTAATTTTAACCCCAGATATTTTTATTTTTTTTAAACAGCACTATTTTAACACAATGTGTAAACTACTGAAAAAGAAAATATATCTTAATTGCTGTAGCTATCCATAGTCATGGATTTCTTGTTTACACCCTTCCATATCAGTTCCCATCATCAGACCTTCTGAAAGATACCTCTCCACCCAAAAAGGTACATAAAATTTCAGGCAGAGGCCCATCAGAAAAAAGGCTGATCTTTTTCCCAGACACACCATGCAGATGATCACCTAGGAATATCAGCAGATTTTGAAAAGAGGTGTATCTTGATGCATTTTTGAGATAAGAAAGGATCAGATGATAGCACTGCCCTATTCTTTCCTGTATTTTGTAGAATTTTGATGGGCTGTAGATCACTATTTTCAGCTCTGTTTAGACCCTTTGCAGCACAGTACAAATTTATATGATTCTTCCCCACACCTCTCATAAATGAGACAACCACTAACGTAGGGACAGAGAGCACTTTGCTACTTTCAGCCAATGGTACCTTAAACAGCAGTGGAGAAGACAATGCCTTAACAAAGTTTCAATGAGGGGCAGTATTCAGTGGCCCAGAGAGGGACAAGCAATGACTGCGTGGTTATTTTGCTTGGGATTCTTGCCTTTCTGTTTCAATTAATTTGCACACATATCTTTGTTATAACTGGCTGGGTAACTGATCACTTCAGCAGCAGAGGTGCTGCCACAGCCATTTATGTATTTACAGCTTTGTCGCCAACATAAGGTGACTTTAGGGGCTTCGTACAGACAAGTTCTTACTCACTGTATTTAAATGGAGTGGCTGGGGCAGCGGTGTCTGTGGAGCAATAGAAAGAGCAAATTCATTCATTTCTTCAACCTCAGCTGGTTTTGAACCATTCCAAATAATTCTCTCTTTAATTCAAATTTGAAATGTTAGAAGAGATACTCCATAGTCTGCTCCAGCTATAAAATCATATTTTCCTTCTCATTCTGAGTGTCTGCAATTGTTCTCTCGTAGTTCTTAACCTTTAAAGTCAGGAGGTCACTTGGAAGCTCTCCAGTCTGAAATGCAAACGTCCATATTTAAAATACAGAAACCCTTTTAAAAGGCTGAAGGTATTTTTATTTGAAAGTTCAGTTTATAATGACTGTTGTCCATCAACTCAGAACTACTTTCTCACCAGGGATCTTTATTGTTTCTTTCTTATTACATGGTATAACAATTCTGTGGTACTCATTTCCTGAAGAAGATTACTTTTCAGTATCAAGCTTCGCCAACAGGTCTTTTTTGGGCCAAACTCTGCAAATCTGCATTGCAATGAAGCAGGGCGGCTTTCCAGGCATTGCCGACTGCAGAGAAAAATCTGATGTCTGTTCTACTGTTTCTTTCTCTGCACATTTACTGCTGATCATGAACGTATGCACTCTGGACTGTACTCATCTAAGAATTGGAGTTTCTTGCAATGAAACACAAAACCAAGAGAAACTTGGCTGGTTTTGAGTTTCATTACAAAATCAAAACTCAACCCAGTTTTGTCTAAAAGTTTGCTAAAGTTCTCAAAGTCCTTGAAATAAACTGGGTGCACTTATGATTCAACTTGGCAGATTTATGGCTTCATATCGAAAAAGGCGTTTAATAAAAAAAGATGCATCAAAATGACCTGGCGTTAAGGCATCAATTTTTAGATTGACTTAAAAGCCCCATTATCAAAACTAGCTTAATCACTTCCGTAAATTTTGCCCCAGAGCGTGGCACTGAGCTCCAAGGCTAAAGAAACAGTGTATGGTGCTGCTGTAGCATAAGTTTTTCAGACAAGGTGCTACTCCATCAGGAAATTTTGCTTTCTGCATTGAAAAGTTCAGTTATTTTTTAAAAAATCCACTTCCTTGAAATAGAGAGTAGAGACACATTCAGATAAAAAGCAGAAAAACTGACACTTTTTTCGGTATTTAAAAGATAAATAAATCAGGAAGTGAGCACACTTGTAAATGCGAAGTTTCCTGGCACCACATTTGCCTCATATCTCATAGCAACAAATGAAGTATTTCTTAACAGTGCTGCACAAAACCATGTTAAATATATCTGAGACTGGATTTTATATTCTAGTTCCTTCTGCACCTTGAGAAAGGGGGCAAAATATCTAGATAGGAATGATAAACATATAAAACTGGGGCCAAGGTTCCTTTGACCCAAAAAAATGGAATAAATCCAATGAAAGAATCATGATTGCACTCTGTGATCTTTCCTGCTTTCTTTCTGCGGATCATTACAGTTGTGGCTTTCATCAGCTATTACAACTTCTCATTTTATTGCTACATATTGAAAAGAGTGTTGTGGATCAAGACAGATAGTGGCATTGTGAATTAGACCTTGGGTTTTCTAAATTTGACTTGTAATGTGTAGTTGCACATCACTATGGGGGACTGATTCTGATGCTTAGTTTGTCCTTTCCGCATCCACATTCTCTTATTCCTCCCGAATTAACCAATAGCTTGGTGATTAGCATAATCCATGAATGGAAGGGAAAATAACTCTTATAAAACTCAAAGATGGATCATTCTTTGAATGTCTTTATTAAAGATTCTTTCCTAAGTCTGAGAAACACTTCATCACAGAAGTTTCATAAAAAACTGATGAGTTCCTGTGAAAAGTCAGCTCAAAGTCACAGTTTTTCACCACAAATTTTTTCAGATTATTTTGCTGCACTATTACCAATCCCTTCTCATGTTTCTTCTACAAAATTATCTACGAAATCACCATTGTGTGGTCCACAACTGTATAATCACAATAAAAGGCTCAGATGCAAAGCAGGAATGTTCAGTTGCCTACAGAAATGTATTAGAATCTGTGTGTACAGAGGTACATTGCAAAGCATTCGAGCCAAGACTGTAAGGCACAAAGCTGAAAGATCCATATATATATGGCTATATCCATATAATCCGTATGTCATATCCATCTACAATAACTAGATGGAAATATTTCACTTTGATTGGGCTAAATTTCATATATTTTCCTCTATGCTTGATATTTTTTTTTATTTCCTTCTGAAAAGAGTATGCAAGAAATGAAGAGACCATCCGTATAGCTGTTTGTGAGGTTTTCTTTTTCAAAAAGCGGACACATTTTTGATAATTTTAACACTTTTTGTAAAGGACTCAAATCACAATTACTTCTTTCAACCATCTGTAAGTGGTCAGTTCTTTGTTAGCTTCTTGTTTATTTCTAGTGCCATCAAAAATGTGATTTCATTATTACTGTAATATGCTTGAAATTTTTCTTTGGCATCAGATTGTCGCCAAATCTTCAGACTGGATTATTTTCATTGTAACTTGAATGATCCTTCAGATCAGCAGCCCAGATTTCCTTAATGCAAAGTGAAAGATGAAGGGTTGAGAATGCCTAAGTCCCACTGGGAGACTCATGGATGGTCGGTACAAAACTCTTTCATGCATGCCTTTCTGAAGACCTGAGATATCATTTGAAGAAATATGTCATCTGACCAATATGCAAAAGGAATAAGTATTTCCCTGGCCAAACAATAGCACATCTAATATAATACGAGAGCTGTCTTCAAAATCTTTACACACCACCTGCAAATAATAGAGTAAAAGAAAATGAAATTGAAACAAAACCCTTAGACTAATATCTCATCAGTGAAGTTATGCGTTTAGCAGGTTGTTGTTGTGGAAATGTCTGCTGCCTTCTTCATGCAGCAGATCACACCACCAAGATTATTCTGTGCTGGGCTGTGTGCATCCTAATCTGCAATGTAACATTATGCAAAGTTAATGTTTTGCATTCAGGGTGACCTTGTAATGAGTCAAGCACAACTTGCGTATCAACTTGATGGAGAAGCAAACGACACCAAATTGAGGTGGCCTGCTAAATCAAATAAATGTTGCCCACATTTTTGTTGTTCAGAACAAGGACAGAATTTGCTTTTTGGAACACATGAGTTATGGAAAGCTTATGGAAATAGGCTGGTTTTTCACATTTCAGATGGTCTACCATGTATCAGACTAGATTTGAGTTCAAACCAATGCTCCCAGGAGATACTTAGTTTCCGTGAGAAATCAGACATTCCTATCCCTGACTTACTTGACAACTGAGGCTGCACAACTGCTCAGTCCTTCTCCAGTACTTGGCTTTTTACTTTGAATGCAACAGATATTTCCTAGCAAGGGAAATTATTGCACTCCCAACTCTTCTTCCTTTCAGCATGACTTCTATCAAGAGGGAGCAGTAAGACAGCATTAAGCAGGTGTCCTTTTTGCCCAGTGCTCTTCTCCACAGTGAAAAAGAAGTTACTGGTTTTTGCTAGTGTTGCAGTGAGTTTACCTAACTCAGGCATTCCATGACTGGTAAATCTACATAACAAATCAGTCTGCCAAACTCTCGGGACTGGCCAGAGGGCAACCTGCGAGACAGCTTTTCTTCTTGCAAGGGCTTAAGAGTCCCCATCCGTTTATAAACTTCTTATGCTGCTCAGCAGTTTTGCATATGGTGAACGTGATTCACCAACCTTGTCATGTCACCTCACACCCCTTGTTAACATATGGTCTTCTAAATGTAGATATTCATCTGCTTGACTTTCTTTAAAGCTACTAGTAAAAGTAAAGAAAAAAAAATAAGTAAAACCCCAAAATATGAAACAGATGTACAACTGCACATTGGGATGGACGTATTACAGAGACAAACCATCATCAGGGTCCTCAAGATAGTGTTCTAGGGTTGTTTTATTATCACCTGGTCATGTGGCACGCACCTGCACTCTGAATATTCTGCAACTGGCTTCAACACACAAGCTCACCAGGTCCAGAAATAGCTTGAGGTTTTTAATATCTCTTGTGTGCTTTTATTTTACTTTATTTTTTCTGTGCCTTGAGTTTTATGACTCTCATGGCTTCTGTGTGCTCTTATTGCAGTGAGAGTAAGTGTCAAGCTTAATTTTTACCCAAATTGCATGTATTCTAAATAATAATAACAATAAAGAAAAAATGTATAAATGCACTAGCAAAGCAGGAAAAAAGAAATAAAGAAAAGAAAAATAAAGAAAAAAAAAAAAACAAAACAGGAGAAGAGAAGAAATATCAAAATATCCATCAGGCTGACATTCACTGACAGTGACCTGTAGTGCTGAAAATGTTAATTGAGTGGCATTAGCTGACAAGAACACACTTGCTCCTTCAGACGCAGAACGTCTCCACTGGTGTGTCTCCATTCGAGGCTGCAGAGAAAAACGAACACTGCCCTCTGCAAACCTGTTCCTCCCTGGGCCAGTGTGTGCTCAGCAGCTCCTTTGCCCGCTCTGTGTTCTTGGCAAGCCAGAGTGGCACCTGGCCATTGTCTCTGGGGAGACCTGACCTTGCAGACAGGCTTGGAGCACCTCTGAAGCTCACCTCTAGCACAGCCACCAAGTCACACTCCTCTCCCCTAACAAGATGTAGTTGTGGTGGTAGCTGCTGGCCCAATCTTCAGAGCACATATTTTAGGAATAAGTGTGCTGTAGCTGAGCTGTCTTGCTTTGAGGGGTCTAGAGGATTACATGAATCCTGTGTTAGGCCTCTTCCCTTAGGGAGCCCAGCTGCCCTGTAGAGAGGAAGACAGGAAGCTGAAGACAGAGAAGAGCAAGCCAGAGGGAACACGACAGGAATCAAAGGGCAAGTGATCTCATATTCACTTCCCACAGTGCTGCCAGGCTTAGATCCCAGGGCTAAACTGCCTGGGAAGCAAGACCATCTGAAACAAGGCTTTGTATGGGCTTCACATGGTTTGAATACACCTTAGTCTAGACTGAGGTGGGGCTTTTTTCTCTTGGGACAGCTGAAATACTACATTCCTCATCCTGTTGGGGGAATCCACAAGGTTTGAAGGTAGACACAGGGACTATGAGAATGAAGGCCTTAGGCCCACTGTAGAAGAGGATCAGGTTCGACATCATCTTATTGTGATAAACACAGTTATGATTCGTGTCAGAGTAGAATATGGAGTGGTAGATGTGGTCATTGTACCCTGTGTGG
>WYDI02002519.1:0-33454 GCA_009867235.2 Psittacus erithacus
GAAAGAAAGAAAGAAAGAAAGAAAGAAAGAAAGAAAGAAAGAAAGAAAGAAAGAAAGAAAGAAAGGAAGGAAGAAAGGAAGGAAGAAAGAGAAACAAAGAAAGAAAGAAAGAAAGAAAGGAAGGAAACATTTTTATTCTACAAAAACTTCAGAAAATTTTGAGACGAGCTTGGGAAAGGTTACAGCTACATTTGCTTTAAACTGAGAGTTAATTTTTAAAATCTCTGCTTAACATTAAATTTGTTAACAACTGTCAAACATGAATGAGGCATTCAGACACCCTTGGTATTTCTCCAAGCCTTCAGCTTCTAGTCTTTTGTTCAATGACAAAAGTCAGATTTTTATGGACACAGGCAAACCTATCTATTAAAGTTTATTCTTTCTGAAAAGCATTTCTATCCTGTTGTTAGTCTTCCTTTGATTCCTATATGTCATGTGAGGTAGCATTTGAATAAAATGTAAATCACCTAGTTTGACTAGAAAGCCTGTGAAGTATGCTGAATGGCTGATATTTCAAGATCAAACTTAAAAAAAATAAAGGAGAACTGAGTCAATATTAAAACCAGACAAATATCTCTTGATTCTTCACTCTGCTGTGGTTGCAAGTTTTTTCACAAAATGATATTGGTGAAACACTGACCTGATTGCAGCAACTGCAGAAGTTTAAAGATTTCAGTGCCTAGAGTCAACTAAGCATGTATACTCCGCCTCTTTTCTCAGCCATTTCAAGCTGAAACCTTCTCGAAAATCTCAAGGAAAAATAAAATAAAAAAAAAAGAAAATAAGAAAAGTTCTGTATTTTTTTTTTTGGGGGGGGGCGGGGGATTAGTGTTGGTTTTGTTTGTTTGTTTGTTTTCTTAGCTGCATATCTGGTAGAGTGAAATTACTTGCTTTGTTTCTTTTCCTATACTCTGGCATATGTTACAGTCAAGACAAGGATGTGAAGACACAAGCAAAACAAAGCATGAAAAATAAGACCTGTTGTGGTGGAAAGAGAAATTTGCATATCAATAACATAACTAAATATCTGAATCCTGCTCAACATACTTAATCTTTTGCCAGGCATCCCAATCACCATCCTGGGAGATACCAATGTCTTTACATGCACTGGATTTCATTACATTTATTCAGAAAAACTGATCTTCTCATTTTATCTCAATGCAGTTTCACTGATTTCACTAAGAATACTCAGACAAGCACAAATTAAGTGAAACCGGAGGTGAGTCTTATGCTTCTTTCTCTAAAGGAAATTACTGCTATTCAACATAATGCATGTTGAAGTGAATGTTGGGGATTTCTTTTCTTAAGAATATAGTTCCAGATTAAACTAAGGTACATAATTAGTTGTGGTCATTTTGTTATTATTAGAATATTGCAAAATCTAAAATTTAAAGTATCATAGTTGCTATCAGTCCAAAATTATCATTTAAAAGGGGGGAGGAGCAAATTTAAAGCAATTAGTTACAGTAATTTTTTTTAAGTATCTAATTTCAAAGCTTTTGGGTCATATTTTCGAGGTTCTACCTGTAAGCCTAAGACACATTTCCTATAACAGAGCTGAAGAACAACAGTATTGGAGCATCTGTGAGAAACTCATAAAGATTTGTACCTCAGCAATTGTATTCTTCAACAAGAAAATGCTTTCTTAAGTTTATAGCTTTTTCATAGGTAGTTCATAAACTCCGCCTTGACTTCTGAATTGTTAGATGGTGCCAGCACAGTGGATCTAGATTAAAGCCCCGGCTCATGAGGAAGTAAAGGATTTCACCAGAGGGAGGATCAAAGGATGTCCCGCTAGACACATTATTGCCTTCCCACCCACTGTTTCTCTTGTTCAAAGGCAGCTATCTGCATTAACAGGGGAAATCCAGGCTACTATAACACTGGGAAGCAGCTGTGGAGCCTCACGGCTTGCTTATGTGTCCCTCTCTGACCGCAGCTGTGCAGGCAAAAAAAACCACCCTGTTTTGTTCCAGCCTGCCTCCAGTCACCAACATTTTAAACTTCCCAGCTTTACTTGAACTGACGCATGGCAAGGAAGTTTCAGATGAGTTGCGGATTTTCAGCAGCGGTAACTGATGTGTAAAGTGACAGAGACAAAGAGCTGTCAGGGGGGTGAGAACAGAAACGTCTGCAGACTGAGTAAAATGATGTGTCAACAGGCCTTGCTAAACAGGGATTTCTCCACCTCTTTGAAGTTTGCTTCACCACCAAGGCTAAGAGCTTGTCTCTATTATTTCATTTATGTCTTGTGATACACTATAGGTAAATGAATGCAGAAAAAAAGTAGTCTTTTCAAATATTTTTAATTAAAGATTAGTCAAACAAGTATTTACATCTGTGCTTTTGTATGCTAGTATGACAATATCTGGACCTGATGATATTATTCATCCTATGGAAATTTACATTTGCTTTCATGAGAAATTTGTGTGGCTGGTTTTAGTGAAGTCTCAACTTGTGCCTTCCAAATGTTCTGTAAGTATTCAATGTTTACATACTCCACAAAAATGAACTTAGCTTTTGTCAGATTACAGATAGAAAGTAGTTTTTTTTATCTGAAGATATAAATTCCATGGTTATATATATAAAAATATCTTTATTTAAAATGTAATGAGAAGAATGCATTTTGAAATTAAATTCCAGGAATACAATAATCCTAGTGCTTCAAAACATGAAATAGTACACACAGCACCAGCTATTTATTAAAGTGAGATGGATTTGAAAATAATTATTCTTCAAACCCATCTGTGAATTCACTTCCTTTATACCAGTCTGTAGTTTTTGATTCGAACTGGGTTCAACAGTGTAGACGCCCTGTCATACATGAATAGCAGTTAGTACTATACTCTTCCCTTTCCCTCAAAAAGCCAATAATCTATCACATTTCTATTTAGGAAGGTATAAAGGATTTATTATGTCTATTTTATTAGACAGTTGCCTCCAACTAATTTGTATAGACACTGGATTCTCTCACAGGACCAATGCACAGACTATCAATAATTAACTTTGTCAGGTGCCTAGCAGCCATAAACAATTATGCTACAATGCAGACATCTTCAGCCTGTTATTATAAATAAAAAGGAAAGTTAATATGATAATGAAAAGTTGCTAAAGTAAATAGAAGAATTATTTACTAACATGATAAATAACCTATTCCCTATTCAACTGACTTTCACCTTCAGGAGGTTTTGTCTTGCTGATTGCAAATAATCAGTACTCTGAAGTAAGATATACAGGACCTAAATGCCTACCGTCTGTCTGATCTGGCTCTCTGTAACACTGATTTTGTTGTTAAGTCCTTCCCTTCCCCCAGATTTCTTTGTCCTTCATTACCATTGCATGCATCATCAGTGACACAGGCATCGTCTCTGATGTTAAGGTTAAAATTCCCCACAACTGGCAAAACACAAAATTACTTTTGGCTAGGAGGTCTAAACTTACCCATGTCACTAGTTACTCTGCTACAGACAAAACAACAAAGATCAACAAGGCTCATTACAGATTCTTTATTGCAATTAAAATTATTCATGTATCAGAGGCGTACTCTTGCCTGCCTGACTCATATGGCATGACTGTCATCTGAGTTGTCATGTGGGTTGCACCAAATACTCGAGACATTAAAAGTCTGAGCTTTCACAACTTAAGTAAATAAGATATTATCCTTTAGTTACTTTAGTTGAGTGATTACTGGCTGATGAGATCTTTGCTGAAGATATTAACACACGCACTCTCGCAAACAGTAGCAGCCATATTTCTATGGATCATGTTAGACATGAGAGATGCAATTAATATGTGGTCCTATTTAATCAGTTATATAACAAGGCTGTTACAGCTGGACCCAGGGGACCATATTAGCAGAGAGCTGTCTTCTGCTGCAGCAGGGCACTTTCTCTGTATCTGTGAGTGTGTGTATGTGATTCTGCCTAGTTCAAATCCCAAGAGCCACACCATGTTACAGCTGCTGCTCAAGTGCCTTTGTTTTCTCTTGAGAGGAATCGATCCCCATCCTTGCAGAGATGTCACAATCTGGATTATGTCAGGCAGCCATGGCTGGACTGAGCTTGTTTGTATTTTCTGTTTGTTGATCTGTCCTTTGATATTTAAGCCTCAAATTATCATTGCTCTTGTAAATTATAAATGCTTAGGCTGTTTCTTGCCACAGTATGTTATCTTAAGAAGTGAAGTGTTTCTGTCACTGAGAAACTAAATGCAAAACCTTAACTTGAGACAAAACCAGGCAGTGTAAATCACACTTCTTTCTTGACTGACATAGCCAGACAAGAGGTTTCTTCGGTTCCCAGGCTTGATGCTCTTCCTTTCTAAACAAGGAGTGCTTTCCACAGCATCTGCTCTAAAGCTACATGGCTTCCAACTAAAATGGGTTCTACAGGGTGGAAAAAACCAGCATTATTTCAAAGTGCTTCTTGAAAAGAACATACAAGCATCTGAAGTTTAGGGAGTTCATCCATAAATAAAGCATAAAAGATCTATGGTGTATGTATTGGATCTGGCTAAGATGGAGGTAGTTTCTCTGGTAGCAGCCCTTATAGTGCTGTACTTTATATTGGTAGCTAGAACGGTGTTGGCAACACACCAATGTTTGGCTACTGCTGAGCAGTGCTTGCACAGCATCAAGGCTGTCTCTCCAGCATTCCCCCCTCACCAGGATGCTGAGGGTGGGCAAGATTTTTGGAGGCGACATAGCCAGGACAGCTGACCTAAACTGATCAAAGAATATTCCATACCGTATGACATAATGGTCAGAAAAAAAGCTAAGAGAAAAGAGGTTGGGGTGGGGCATTCATTATTGTGATCTTTGTCTTCCAGAGCAACTGCTATGTGTACTCCTACTGTACTTCCACTGTACTTCCTGGGAAGTGGCTGGACATTGCCTGCAGATGGGAAGTAGAGAATAAATCTTTTGCTTTCCTTTGCTTCTGCTGGTAGCCTTTGTTTTTGCCTTCTTAAAATGCCTTTATCTTGAATTCCTGACACTTTTTGATCTTATTTTCTTCCTGCCCTGTCCTGCTGAGGAGGGGAGTGATAGAGCAGCTTGGCAGGCACCAAGCATTCAGCCAAGGTCAACCTGCATCAGTGTACAATCAGAGAAGTCCATGGGGAATAAAGCACATGCATTTTCACCCATTCAACTGTATCATTCTTCCCTCTCCGCTTCTGTCTCTGCCTCTGTCATTCCTGTTTTTGAAGTGTGTCAGGACATAAGACTGTAATATCTTATTTCTCATGATGTGCATCTAGTTTTATTTTCAGATCTCTTACTATCTCTTAAAGGCAACAGGCCAGATTATCAGTAATGTTAAGGGATCTTTTAAGACTTAAGCATATTTGCTACTCCATCCAAGAGACTGACTAACTGAATCTGTTTTAGAACTATCATTCCAAGCAGCCTCTATAAATTAATTCAACAGTGATTGACAGTTTTGCAGGACACACAAGTGGTGTTTTGTATCCATTGATGAATGGTACTTTTAAAATTGAAACTTTAGAGATCCTTTTGGATCATTGTCCAGATTCATGGATACTGTGGATGATTTTCCAGTCTTCTAAATTAAATTTTTATTGCCACCACCTTCTGAAAGCATTCCATGTATTCTAGTTTTCTGATGAGCATGAATCCATCACAGTCTGTGTGTTTACTTCATTTCATTTGTCTTTCAAAGTGTTTTATTTATGAATGTAGGCTGTTCTAGTCGCAGGCTGATTAATATTAATCTTGTCTGCTCATGCATTATTGTATAGTCAAATGATAGCAATATTCATTTTGTCTTTATGTTTTGGAAATAAGTGTTTATTCACACATTTTTCTCCCTTTATCTCCTTTCATATGCTAAAATTCATACATCCATAATAACAAACAAAAACCCAAGTCATAAGCAGACAGTTTTTCCAGGAGAATGCTATGGGAAATGGTGACAAGACTCTGCTAAATTCTGGATAGATAACGTCCACAGCCTTGCCCTCATCCGCTAGGCAGGTCACCTTGTCATAGAAGAAGATAAGGTTAGACAAGCAGGGCCTGCCTTTCACAAACACATGCTGACTGGGCCTGAGCGCCTGGTTGTCTTGTACATGCTGCAAAATGGCACTCAGGATGATTTGATCTATAACCAGTCAAAGCTCCTTGTTCATCCAGGGCAGTCTTCTTTCCCACCAACTTCTTTCTTGGCACGTGGTGTCAGCTTGTGCCTGCACCTTTAAGATTTCCTTCTCGAAGAATGGCCAGCCTTCCTGGACTCCTTTGCCCTTCAGGACTGGCTCCCAAGGGACTCTGTCAACCAGTCTAAACTGGCGAGAGTCTGCCCTCTGGACTGCCTTGGAATCCCTCCATACCTCTTCAGGATTTAGAAACCCTTTCATTTTGTGATCGCTATTCCCAAGATTACCTTCAACCATCATATCACCCAAAAGACCTCTCTGTTCAAAAAAAACCAGGTGCAGCAGGAAACCTTTCCTGGGTGACTCACTCACCAGCTGTGTCAAGAAGTTATCTTCCAAACACTCCATGAACCTACTAGGCTCTTTCCTCTCTGCTGTACTATATTTCCAGCAGAAACCTGGTAGGTTGAAGTCCTCCATGAGAACAAGGACTAGGAATTGTGAGACTTCTCCCAGCTGCTTATAGAATATTTCATCTACCTCTTCACCCTGCTTGGGTGGTCTATAACAAACTCCCACTGTGATATCAACTTTGTTGGCCTTCCCCCGATTCTTACCCTCAAACACTCAAACCTTTCATTACCATCATTAAGCTCTAGACAGTCAAAACGCCCCATAATATATAGGTCTACCCCACTGCCTCTCCTTCCTTGCCTGACCCTTCTGAAGAGTTTATAGCCATCCAATGAAGCACTCCAATTGTGCAAGTCATCCCGCCATGATTCTGTGATGACAACTATTGAGCTGCTTGACTTGGTAACTGAGTTTCTCTGACCTGGGAAGCAATGGGCAGCAGCGCATTGCAGTGTTTCATTTTCCTCATGGCCTATAGATCCTACAACACTAACCCAATAAAAGGGACAAAAATAGCAAAACAGAGAAAAAGCAGACAAGCAATTTTATCACGTCTTTCATGCAGACAAGTGACTCATCCTGAGGTAAGTCTGTTTTCTCCATACAGATGTGAATTAAGGTTGCAAAAAACTTCAGGAATGACAAACATTCTTAGGCTAGAGATTCAAATGCTCAGGTAGCTTTGGCATTGCATGCATCCTTGTAAATATAAAGAATTACTGCAAGATCAGGCAGAATAAATTTTGTACAGCAGCTCTCAGTGAGAATCTTATCGAATACTGTAGGTTAAGAGTACAGTGTGCAACAATATGTTTTAATGGTCAAATAAATACCATAACTGCTTACATATTCTTGAGAGCTATTTACTGTATACTGGTACACACTCATAATGCACTCCTATAAAAGGTCTGTTCCAAAATGAGCTTCTAATAGATGTAGGCCTGTTTCATGTTACGCAAAGCTATTTTTTGGTTGTGTGCTGGAAAATAATGCTCAGTGCATGATACTGCCTTGAAAGAAGGTGAAACAGTGTTCTGTAGCTTGTTCTTTTCAATACAAAACAAACCACAAAAAACAACCAACCAACCAAAACACACAAAAAAACACAAAAAAACCCCAAACATGGAAAATAAGGAATCTGAAGTCATGGAACTAATCTATAGAAAATATACATTCACAGTACCTCTGTAAAGTTTCTCTGGTGTGCACCTGCTTATCTGTTTCATTGACACAGTAAAGATTTAAGTCCTACCCCACACAAACTGCAATGAAACAATGTTCTTAAGTAGCATAGTTTAGTGACATGAACCTTTTGTAATTCATCAGAGGGTATGATGAGACAAAACCTTTTCTGGCATAGTAACATGGCTAGTAATGTGACAGGAGAGTTAAAGGAATTTCCCTCTGTAGCTTGTAGACAACTTGATTTCAACAGTACAAGGCCAGGCTCCTCACTAGAATTTTATGAATGTATTTCATACATGAGATATGCAATTCACAGATAGTAAATTATTCAGAGGTTCTTTAGTGCCTACTATTGAAATTTGCTATTGATCATGTCAAAAAAGAAGAGGTAAATAGTACATGGCACTCGCTGAGTTCAGTGTAATGGAAGAAAGATGTTAGTCCCCACTTTTATGAATCACGATCACAGTAGTGTATTTCCAATTCATAGGTACATTAGTTGTAAGAAAATTAGATTACCTATTTCAAGCTAATGGTTTGGCTATATATTGTGCTCCACTTTAAGTAGGTCTGGTTCCAGTCTATCAATTCCTCCCATCTTATTAATATTTCATATTAAATATTTAAATTCAATAAGTGTTTTAATACTATTGATTTGTCAACTTTCCATATTTAAATTGACTCTCTTGTGAAGTTTTAAATTACATCCTTTCTCTTTTTCATTCCATCCTGATACTTCCATGGGAACCTCCATGAGAGATGAAGAAGCATTTGATAAAGCACAGAGATGTCTGTTGGTGGAAGTCCTCCTGAGTACATGAATGAAATACAAAATAATTTTCCCTCATTATTTTTACGCATTTTTATCACCATAAAATACCTATTTTTGCAGCTACCCTGATAGATGAAATTTGTTTCAACCGTTTATGTATATGAGGCAAATTGAATAAAATACATAAACAAAACTGAAAAAACTAGTAATAGAGTAGGGACCTTAGTATTTTGGACACTTATCTTGAAGTCCACCAGCATTTAAAAGGCATATTATTCCAGAGTAATGTGATTACCCATGAAAGCTTCATGGGTTTTTTTGTATTATTTTGAGGTTTTAAATCTCTGAGGTCTACTTACTCTTCTCCAAGTATATAAAATTAGATTTAGTAGCAGAGAAATCAAATCAGATTAAATACCAGTGAAGTTTTTATCTCACATTTAAGCTAAAACCTACTTCAGATGGAAAAAAAATGTAAATATTTTAATTTTACACACTTAAACACTTAAGGAGGCTACCTCAAATAATTTTGTATTTGATGTAGAACTGACATAATTTAAGAGCAGAATATTTTTGTGTACTGATGTCCCAAGATACCATTAATCAGATAGATTACAAAATGGCTGCTCCTGGCAAATTTGTTTACACAGCTTGCAAAAAATAATGTGACATAGTTTTTTTTTTTTTGTATTCCAAATAAAAAAAAATTATTAAATTCTAGTACACTGAAATTAGAAAGTGCAACCTTACTTTTTCGTGCTGGTTAGTCAACTTATGCTACAGGTTCTAATTCTATATTTGCATACTCTTTGTTGAGTCATCCACTGCTGGATGGCTGTAGCTATAAGTGACAAGCACAAGCAATGAACATTCCAGCACCTGCTGTCTGTACGTTAGTACCATATTCCAGAGCCCTAGATCTCAAATTGAAATTCCACATGCATAGATTTCGTTAGAAGTGTGAAAAGGGAATCACACATCCAAGCAAAACCCTAACTTAACAACATTCCAGAGTCTCTTCCTGCAGATCCTTTATCTCTGTGATACAGAGTTTTTATGGCTGCACACAGGAAGTTTTCCTGTGCATTCCTACAAAATCTCTGTCACTGTCCATTTTTGAAGACTAAATGGTAGCTTAAGCAGGGCATGTGAAAGTTCAGATGTCCACTGACTTTCTCAGGGAGATGACCCAAAATGGAATACAAGGAGCCAGGCCACTAAAATGATCTGGCTTGTGACTTTGATATGTGATAAAAGGTAGGTCTCTGCAAGGGCAGATGCAGCATACCGCATCGAGCAGCTACACAAACAGGGACGATTTTCTGCTGCTTCTGGTGTTTTCTTAGGCCCTCAAGAAGGTCAAAGGTATGTAACTGACCTGAGTCTGAAAGCCTGATCTGTGCTAGTTTTCATACCCTCTCAACTGCTGCTTGAAAGAATCAAGTTACTTTTTTCTTCAATAGCACAGTCACTTTCATTCTAATTGGAGGCAGTATGAGAGTTTGGTAAATTAAGAAGGCCTGTGCTGTTTATACAGACTGCTCCAAGCACTTCAGTGAGACTGTGCTGAGTTAGTTTTGGCTGGCTGTGGTTCTAAAAGGACATTCAGAAACAGAATAATTTCTTAGCTCCAAGCTACAACATATAATTTATGCTTTTAATTTCAAATTCTAAAATGTGGCAGGGCATGGGGTTGGGGGTAAGGGTGAGCAATTACTTGTCAAAAGATCTAAATCAAGGATATTGATCTGGCATTAATTGTGACAGATTTTTTTATATTCTAAAGATGTAAATGTGTGTAAAATGTCAGGTTTTCCTTCAGATTAAGTGCAAGAGATAATTCAGTTCAGATTCTGCTTGTGCCTCTTTTTGCTGTTCTGATAAATAAAAGGACTGTTTTTTTGCAAAACAGTACATATCTATATATTAAAAAGATGTAATTGACTTTCTAACCAAAATCTTGTTTTCAGTAGTATTAGGTACTGAGGTGAAATCTGATCTCACTGAAGTCAAACACAAAACTCCCAGTAGAAGGAGTAGAAGGTGACTTATTCCATGTGTCGTAGAAAAGTTTTTAATGGGAAGGAACCTCAACCTAGAGTACCTTAGAGTCCTAGGGGTTAGAAAGCCTTTCGGTTAGACCTAACCCTTCCTGAAAGAAAAGAGATTTAGCCCTGCTTTTCACACAAGGTTGATGATCTCATACTTCATTAAAAGCCACTAAACATAGATAGGAAAGAAAGACAATTCTTATATCCTTGTATCCAGTGGATGGATGTACAAGGAAAGGAACAGTTTCTGAAATGTTTGTGTTATTTTTCATATTATTATTATTTATAATTTTTTATTTTTATTATATATTTACGTCTACATTTTACAATTAAGAAGTGGGTGAACAATCCACTATAATAATCCCTTTAAGTTTAAATTATTACAGTACATCAGGATGCCTGTGTGCACTTAGCACACTCCATTTATATTCCACATTCCATATTTCAGTCTGAATCACAGATGATTATAAAAATAAAATATTATTCCTTAGCTCCTAATCTTATCCATTTTATATATTGAAATCTAATTAGTCCTCCCTATAAAAACATTGGAGTGCACAGGATTTACAGTTGAGAAGACTGAGCAACAGAAACAGAATAAAAAATATCTCAAAACCTACAGCAATGCCTAGATAAGCACAGGAATTCTTGGATTTCAGCATCAGATTGATCCATTAGATCATACTGCATCATGCCTTCTGTTCATGAATATTTCTTCTCCATGCTCTAGGAGGAATTACAAGCATAAATCTTCTAGGCATTGATAAGAGAAAAGTCTTTTTTTCATCTTACTGGTTTCACATCTGGTACCTCCTATTCAAACAAATTGATTCTTACATTTAAGACTCATTACATTCCATTATACAAAAAAGTGTTTTATGCCTTGAGTTGTATTTTTGTGTGTTAAAGCATGTAACAAATAGTATAAAGATATGAAGTATTAATAATCAGAAATTTCTAGCATTTTTTTGTTTTCTTTTCAAAAGGCATTTTTCAAATTTTTCTTATGATTTGTGTAACTCAGAAATTCAGACAGTAATTTCATGGTAGAGAAATATAACTCTATTACTCAAGGATAGTAATTCATATCCTCTTTGGTTAAGGATATTAAATATCTGATCTGATTGGTTTTAGTGCAAATTTGACACCAGTTCTGATTAGTATATATCTTAACTATTTTTCATACACAAGTAAATAGTTATAAGCTTTACAATCAGATATGTGTCACAATATTTTAACTTAAAAATAATTTTTCTCTCTGTAGTTCTGTTTTTATTTAATAATGTTTTTGAAAGCTGCCCTATATTCCTTGGCCATTTTATTTGCCAAAATTTAGACAAGAAATATACATATGAAGTCTATTTTGAAGTATAAACTTCCCACCAACTTCTGTTGGCCTGAGATCAAATGCTATAACCATGTATTCAAACTGAACACAGAGAAGCAGAAGCCTGTTGCTGCTACATTCCCTGAAGTCAGTTGGATGACAGACAAAATAACTTGCAAGATTCTTAGTGCTTGAGTTTGGTTCACTGGCCACAACCTAACAAGATGCTCAAACATGCTTTATTGCATCTAAAACTCTTTGATGGCTACCCATGTACTTAAAATTAAATGGATGTCTACTTGCACTCCTGGAACAAGGTCTATTTTTAGTAAGCTAATGACTGTTTCTACATTAGATGTTTACTTTCCCTCAAGTCTTCGATGGAAAGGAAAAATGAGCTTTGCCAAGGAGAGATCTAAATCACACACTTTAAGATCCTAATTTATCTGACTCTGCTTGTCAAGAAGCAGCTCTCTGGTCATCTGCAGAGTATACATAGGAAACCTCGATGGACTAGCATGTCAATGCTGATGCATATCTTTTTTTGCCAGAGTGTTCAATATCCTGTAAGATCCCTGTTTAGCAATCTGGCTGAAAAACTGTGTGTGGGTGGAGAGCAAGAAATGGCGTCATAGGCACTCTAAGTGTTACAGCTATGTGTGACTGTTTCCAGCTGTGTATAAATTAGATAATTTTCAGAGATCATGTGATACTTCCCAGTGTGTGTGTGTGGCATTCACAATTTAAGCAAACTTCTGTTTCTTTTTTTGCCTACACACAAAAAAAAACGGATTTTTTTTTTTTTTTTCCCTAAGTGATGTTCTTAATAGAGTTGTCATTAGTTTAAATGCGTTCATAATAATATTGCATTGTGTGGCAGGATGTAGAAAAGAGGCCAGAAGAACATTGGATGAAAAGCAGATGAATGAGAGCTTCAGTGCTGCTTTTCAAAAGATGGAACAAACCTTCTTTCTCTCAACAAGTTAAACCAAGTTCTCAATTAATTCTACTATACATTTTGACAAAACACAACACAAGCACTGAAAATTTCTCCTCCCTCCTCCTGTTTTCTCTCCCTCTTTCAACACACACCCCACCCCCACCCCCCCGCTTTTTAATGCATCTATAATGGCTAAACAAATGTGTACAGGAAGGAAATTGCATTGCATTGCTTAAAACCAAGTATTCATGTACTGAGCATAGGTATAGCACACGCTGTCTGTGCTGCTGGTCTGTGTCCTGAAACACCTGGGGCAGGAAATCCATTCCATTATATATTTCCATCAGGAACAGAAGTTATGTAAGACAGTTCCTTCCTCTGTCCCTGTTGTTTGCTTCCAGCCCTTTTGCTGTAATTCGCTGATACCAGTTACACTGATGCAACTGTCTGTGTTGGGCTGCACTATAAGGCAAATGAGGAATCTGACTTGGAAAGCAATCCTCAAAACTACTTGGTTTAACTCAGGATATTTCACTGATATGATTTACAGCCCATCCTGCAGGCAGCAAACTGAAATGCAGAGGTGAAAATATACAGCCTCCTTAAAAGGAAGGAGGGTATGGGCAGGGACTGCTGCAGCACAGATACAGGCTTGGTGGAGAGGACATTCAGTATCACTTAAATATTCCCTGTTGTGTGCTGCAAATATATGTCTACAGCTGGACTAGTTGATCGTTGATTGTAGGTCCCTTCCAGCTGAAACAGCCTGTTCTATTCTATAGTAAGTCCATGTCTAAAGAAATAATACCCTTACAGGGTCTATCAAAAATACAGTCATTAGATTACCAGTATGTAATTAGCTTGTGGATTTATTTCCTTTTTTTCAAATTCCTTTTTCCCTCACTCTAAACCTAAATTAGGAAGAATTCAGCATATTCAATGGCATCCACAGTCATAAAATCAGATTCTTGTGTTTTGGGTAATCAAAATTTTGAAGGGGTTTTCTAAAAGTTACAATGTTAAGAACACTACTCTTAAGCAGTATAAACTCACCTTTCCCATATTCCTTTCCTGCTGTATTAATATCATGTTTCACATTGAAAAGACAGAAACAATTAAGAGATACAGAGGTAAATAAAATATTTGTGCAATTCCTCTGGTATGTTATTAAGAAGCATGTAATAAACTTAAGTGTTGGTCCCAATAACCAAGAACACAACTGTGCTGAAAAAGTAATTGACCTTTCCTGAGAAAATATGAAAGCTACAACACAAAGCTAAAGACACTTTTCAAGCGCATTTGCATTATGAGATGTGTTAAATGGATAAGCTTGTGGAGGAAAGAGATAACAGAGATAAGAAATCTGCATATATTCATATTCATCAGTTTTTCTTTTTCCCATAAGTGCCTAGTGTGCTTTATTCGTACTTTGTTGAGGTTCAAAATGAAAAATATGCGTACTTAGAAAGGTGATGGTAAAGGATAGAAAAGTGAATTTTCATACAATAGTTGTTGAATGAAGTTAGGGTGTAATTAGAGGGCAGGACTCAAAAATTTGCTCCCTAGAAGAGGAATCAGAGCACAGTTATGCTGGAGGTAAGCCCACAACTCTGATAACTGAAGGAGGTGACCAGCAGAAGAATCCTATATAATGGCTAAATGCAGACTTACTCCAGAGATATAACCTATTGCTGAACTGTTTTTTTTTTTCCTTTTTCTAAGTTTGATTTCAATTTTGTGCCTAATTTTTACTATCAGAAAACTTATATACATACACCTACATAAAATGAATTTTCATCCCCAATTTCATCTGGTGAGACAACATATTCCCAAATGAACTGACAGGTACTGTATACCTTCAATTCCTAAGGACCAGCAGTTTCATATGCACCAGTGAGCAGGCATTTTTTTAGTATCTGCTAGCCAAAATGAATGTTGATGTTTGGTTCTTCCTCAGTCATCAAGGATGGCTAGTAAGGATGCTTTTATCAGCTGTTCCCATCGATGGGAAAGAAGCCTGTGTGACAGATGCAAATGTGCTTTTTATGAATGAGTAAGAAGTGCCAAAAAAGACAGCCTCCAGCACAGGCGTGATCCTGACAGTGCATGGGTCAGCTGTGGACATAGGGCAGCTCAGGGGCATGGGCACTAACAGGGTCTCAGTACAGCAACGATACATTCTCACCCAGTGGCTTCACATCATGCTGTCACCTGCACAACAAAACTGCTGCAAGAACCAAAGACCTGCCTACTTTTTCTGAGTGTTTTTGTAATTTTATGGGTTTTCTTTTTCGTTCTTTGTATAATTACTTAAAATGTAAGCATTTCATAAATATATTGCTGTGTTTTGGGGGTTTTTTTGGTCAGTGTTATGCAGTACGCATAACAGTATACATGTGGGCTGCATCTTGCTCTTTTCTGACCTTAATGAATAATTTGCCTATTTTTTTATGCTTGCCAGTCATTCCCTTCTTTACTGTCCCAGAAAGGGAACACAGTGAAAAACTCCAATCTAGATTCTACGAAGTGTTTTTTATCAGTTAGTTTTATAAAATTAATAGATTGGCCATGTATGCCAGCCAATAAAATATGTCCATCAGAAACATTCATAGCCTAGATTTTGTTTTCTTCAAATGTAGAAAATATTTGTTTCTCCAGATGCTAGGTGGAAGGGATAGAAATCTTTCCCATTTGATGTCAAGGAACAGTCACCAGAATGGTGCTGTATAGTGGGCATGCCTTATGGGAACATGGGGATAAGAAGTGTATTACTATGTTAGCATTGTTTTTAGAAAGATGTACCCAGCGTAAACTTCACTTTGCACATAGAGGTGAGCTGGAAATACAGAATGTTACTGCTGCATGCACAAGGAATACAAGTCAGGCAGATATTCTGTTCACTGGTCCCAGGGGATTAGTTTAAGATGGCAATGCTGCCCTCTGGATGCATGGGTCCTGAGAAAAGACAACCAGGTGGCTAACTCTGATTTGGATCCCCTTCTGGGACTGCATCCTAACTCAAACTTCTGCTGAAGTCAACCACATTTCTTCTCTGGGAGTTTTGTACCGTTAGTTCAGAAACACTGCTTCTCTGTTTTCTTTTCAAAATGTGTCTGTTGCTTGGCTGACAGAATCTTTGAATATATTTTCAGGCAAGAGGCGTGTGCGTATACTTCTTACTGAATAGCTTTCTTCAGCTGATTTCACCTCTTCCTGTTTATAAGCCATCTGTGAACAGATTATGAAAGTCTCAACAGCACTTTTTACATTAAAATGCTGCAGCATTCCTTTTTGGGACCATTTCCATGGCTACTGATAATGCCACACCACTTTCTGACTTGTCAGAACCTGTCACTATCCATGCACAGAACACTCTAAAAATCAAAATGATTTGCAACCAATTTAATGAAAAGCTCAAAATGTCTTCTAAAGTATTCTCTGCTACTGGAAATATGCCATTTTCATAAGATGCAACTTCATATTTATCAAGCTTATAGCACTCATATATAATAGATTGCACATAATAAGACTGCAGTATCTCACATTCTTAAGATCAGGTGTGAAAATCTTAGAAAGGAGTAAATGATTAAAACCTTGATGAAATCTGCATTCATTGAAACATACAGGTGCTATATTTTACTCAGCTCAACATAGCCCCAGATAGTTAACCACACTTCAGCTAAAATATAGGTGTGTAGTCTGTGTGGTTTTATATAGTTGCTTCCATTAGTTGTTCCTGTAGAAATCTGGGATCAGTATATGATTACAGATCCAGCCGTTTAAAGAGCTATGCGATTTCCTGAGTAGCTGCCACTATTTTTTAATACGCAAGCCTACAGGAGACAACAGTTATGTGTAATGGAATGCATTTAATCTCTGTTGACATTCATAGGAATCCAAGGCAGAAAGAACCACTATAGTAAGAATGCAAGAACTATATTGGGTTGGACCAGCCACTGAATTAGCTCAGTGCCCTGTTTGCAACAATGGCCAATAGCAAATGCTTGGAGAAAGAATAAAAATACAGCAAAGGTCAAAGATGCAAGACATGTATTTTCCCCATATGCCTTTTTAAATCCCAGCAATCCATTGACAGCAGGAAGTTGCAACACCTCTCTTCATGACATGCTAATTTGACACCCTGCAAAATATAAACTGTTTGAAGCAGTGGTAAAATTGCAGAAATTATTGCAGAAAGAAGCCCCCCACCCCAACTCTGTTTTAAAGTTTCCAGATGTGGAAAAGCTGCCGCTGACTTAGTGAGTGTCAGATGCTAGCTAAACTTGCTGTTGCAGAAGCCATCTCTCAACTGAATTACTGCGGCTTCTACTTCCTGTCATTAGACCTTTGTTTTATGGACTGTAGCACCATATTATCAGATTTCAGATCCTGTTGCTGGTACATTTAGATTGTGACTGAATTGCCACAATTTTTACTTATTAATTATTCAAGTGGAGCTCCTCAGTTTTCTTACTAGAAGGCTTTTATCTCACTCATCTGACTATTTGATTGGACTTTCAGTATGATAAACATACCCTTCTTGAAATGTGGACACTAGCACTGGACACAGAATTCAAGAAAACATCATACCAATGCTGAACAGTGTTCATATAAGCTCATTCCTACTACCTCCTATTGCTACCCACACACATTTTAAATACGTAATTTGCTTTATTAGCAACAATTACAAGACCGTCATACTTACAGCTCAAGTCACTCTAAATATTGTTTCTAACCTCTAACCTAAAAGAAATAAAAATGTCAGTACCTCCTCAGTATCTATGTTCTCCAAATGCAGTTTCCCTTATTCAAAAATCAATGGTTTGTACTTGGTCTTTTTAAATACATTTTGTCCTGAACTTATTAAATGGTCCTATCGATTTGTATTAGTGATTTGTGATTTGCACAACGCCATGTTGCCTAATACATATATATTTTAACAGTAACAGTTTCATTTTTCTACTTTGCCACAGTTTAAGATGTTATGACAGGGTATTTATTTAAATTTTTTGGTGCTTCAGTTGCTTTTGATGACCAAAGCCAACTGATACAGCCTTCAGGTCTGTCTTTATTTGTTTCAAGAGAGGCCATATATCCTATAGCAAAAATAGATTTATGGTCTGACTCAGAGCATAGTTGTCTTCACAGACTGATCATTACTCCGATCATTGTTTGCACACTTTACCTTTGTTCTCTGTACCATCAAATACCAACCATCTCAAACTTCCTTTGTCCTCTAAGACAATGTCTGGTAGCTCTTCTGAAACTCTTAAATCTGGACTATCAGTTCCTAAGAACTTTAAAGATAATCAACTCTTGTTGGGTATTTTACTGGAGTAAAAAGGGCATGATTATGATTTGCCAAAAAATGCTCTATCTAGCCTTTTTCCCCTAATGATACATTCACTCAACTTTGCTGATTCCTCGTTTTAATACTTTATATTCTACCTTTTTTCTACTGAGTAATGTACTGGGACCATTTAATGGCTTCTTTTCTTCTTGTACTGTTAAAAAACCTTTCATGTTGTCCTTAACTTTGATGGACAAGTGTCATCTGTCTTTTTGCTTCCCTTCTCTGTTATCTACAGTTTATACTTAGTTTAGGTTTATAATCTATCACACTGGCTTCCTTTGGTTTTGTTGTTCCATTTTAGAAATTAAAACCCCTGTCAACTTTGGGCTTTTTTCATTTATCATACAGTCTCATTTCTTAACCATGTGATTATGGGTTTGGCATATATAGTGAAACATTCACTAAGTTCTCCCAGTTATCCTTCACATTTTTTTATTTGTTGTTTCCCAGCTGATTTTAAATAAGCACAAGTTCCTTAACCATTTTTCCTTGAGTCTACTAAAGACTTGTTCTCAGGTGTAACACTTAAGATATTAAAGTAATTCATAATTTGCCATTTCAACAATGAGAGAATGAGAACTTCACCACATACTACTCAGATTTAGAAAAGCACAAAATCAAGTCTATTTGTTCCCTGCCCTCTACCGTATTCCTAAGGGCCCATGATCTTATTATTTTCTCTTACCCCCTAAATAGGGTGACCACATAAAACATTGTTATTTGGTGTGGCCCTGTTCGATGTTAAAATCCTTAATGAGCCAGAGAATTGTTTGGAAAAGTGCTGGTTGATGCAGGCCAAAACATTGTCAGGGATTGTTCTAAGCTTTTAGCAGTATGGACAACGAAGTCCCAATGCACAGAAGAGTTTCCCAGAATTGTTTAATTTACTAGTATAAACACAGGCAGACGGAATCATTTTTAATGAAATATATAACCATCCCCCTTAAATACTTTGGAACAAGTGATTTCATATCTCTAATTTTTCAAGAAAACATCAGTGACATCACGTTAATAAAAACTACTTAATAGTTGACTAATAATACGATATTCTTTGTTGTTGCCAATGTCTCTTTATGCTAGTAAATCCTAGTCCAGGATTTCTTCCTTTCACATTCTGTGGTGTTTCAATTAATTTTCTTCTCTTCTCAGTATCTTGATATTATGGAAAGGAATACTTATTTTTTATATCTCCTTTCCACTCCCTCCCCTTGCTGATAGCTTTTAGCACTCTTCTGATCAGTTTAGCTCAGGAGACTGGTTTCTTGAGATGGAGACCATCCAGATTTCACAGCTGCTTCTTCTCATTAAAAGTAGTCCTTTGCTCCAAAATATGAAACTCCTTGTTTTATTTTTATTCAGCAGTTCATTCCCAGAATCTTCCTGCTGTTACTCAGGAGATAGCAGGAATATTGCAATTGCCTGTCCATTCTTTCTTCTTCATAATCCTTCAGAGCTATCTGATTCCCAGAAAGTCAAAGAACCCTGTGTGCTGCCTGTCTTATCATTGAAGAATGTGTTTTCCTCCACTTACTTTAAAACAGAACTGTCTCTTTAGACAGCTTAGATTATTTCTGTGGGTATGTGTAATAGTGATTTTTCCACTTGATCACCTGGCTTTGAAAGATAGATTTTGCAATTCTCCTTTGGAAACTTCACTGGTAATTATTTATTTTTCATCTTGATTCCAGATTTAGTGTTTCTTTAAAATGACAGAAGTTGTTAGGTTTTTTTAAACAAACAAACCTATGTCTCTTCAGTCAAAGCATATTGTTTAGAGACTTGCATATAGATTACATTACTAAATATATGCACTTCCAAATTTTAAGTAACTATAAGGGATTATATTATTATATGTAAGCTATGTCTTTCCTATAGCAAGCATCAACACTGTGTCAGTTTTTTAATAGTTCAAACTTTCTGTACTTCATGCATTTTCCCTACAGATGATCAAGTAACTTAAGGGAATTTGTCCCATACCAAACTTGCTACATGGTGCTTCCTGAAGCAAGGACAATTACACACAAAGAAAACTAAGAAAACTTAGAAATATCTCTGCCTTTTGATATAAAGAAAATCTACCTCTAGACTTTTATGGAACATGTGAGTTGGGCTCAAAGCTAAAAATCTGGCATAGTGAGCCGTAGCATGGAAATCAGTACAAGTGGCAAAATACACTCAAGAAGCTGGACAACTACTCAGGTGGTTAATCAATGTTGAGCTTATTTCTACCTCTAGTGGTATTTTTTTAAAACTGAAAACTGCTGATGTAGCAGAGGCTGTATCCCTGGCTGCCCAGAACCCCCCAGACACAGCAGGTCTGCACCCAGTTACAATACTAGAAGCATAAATAAGAACTTCCATGAACTTCTTACAGTCTCTCTGGTTGTAATCAGTATCCAATCTAGTCTACCTAAAAGCTTTTCTGATTAAGGAGTGTATTCATATGAGAAGCCATAATTAAGAAGAGCCACAGGGGGAACTATTATTGTCTGGCATATGAGGTCCCTTGTGGATAGCAAGATCATTAGCAAAATAATTTGGGGGCTTTTAGCTAAACATTGATTGCTGCCATAGCAATGTTTTTCACTAGCAGTCTACATACAGTTATATCATCAGTAATATTAATGTCTAATTCTTTCCTTTTCTCTTTTAAAAATATGTATACAATACATGATTTTTTTTGCTTGTATTTAAAGAGGAACCTCATACGTAAACAATGATTTTTTGTATCTATATTATAATAGCCTAATTGAAATGCCAGTAAAGATTGAATAGTAATGAGAGATCACACAGGCAAATGAATGGGTAAAAAAAATTTAAGTTAATGTGTAACAGGTATAATTCAAATGCAGAGACAGGAAGAGATAAAAGGACAAACCACACCATGAATATCTGGCAACCACAACTCATTATTAAAAGTCAACTTCGATTTTTCAAATACCATTTGGAGTCATCTGAGAACCTGTAGTCGATTTTGCTATTTATAGGGAAAGACTGTGGCAGCTCAGATATCAGTGCCTTACTTTCAATGAGTAAGATGTCATTTTCTCAGTACCATCCGTATATTCAATCATCTTAATGTCAAGGACTAAACCAGAGTTTAACATCAAGACAACAGTTCTGATCCATTTTAGGAACACAGGATTCCTGCAGGATTTCTACTTAGCTGATTTCGGACAAGATACCCAGAAGGGATTCCACCCTTCCATATTCTGCCAAACTCCTTTCTCCTAATTCAGTTATTATTCTGTTGGAAGAAAGAAGCAGGAGAAGTGAGAGAGACAGGGGCACAAACAGTTTCCCTGATGTGACCAGCCACAGAATGGTCAATTAAAGGGAGGTTTCTTTTTTCAATTTTAGAGGCTTTGATGTTCTACTAAGGGATTTTCCTATCTCCTATATTTATTAGACAGAAAGCTAAGTATCAGTATTTCCACAGGGAAGCACCAAAGTTATGTTCATCCTTTTCTCCTGATCGGGAAATCTTATGGTATTTTTCATCATGTGTCTCTAATATGCTCTTCAAACAAGTAGTAGGAATCATCACCCTCCTCATTAGATACCACAAGGCTTTCCTGATGACAGCAAGCTTGAGATGACCAAAAAAAAAAAAAAAAAAAAGCTTAAGAAGAGGTGAGACAGTAAGAAAAAAAAATAATTCCCTTTGCAAAGCACGACTAAAATGGGAGAGAAAAATGTCTTATAGATATGCTTTAGGGAAAATGAATGAACATGCCATTGAAATAGCTGAAGAAGTTTAAGCTTCTCTTTCTCCTAAAAGATTTTTTTTGTCAAAGCATACAGTTTCAAGGTAAAAAGACATTAATACTTCAGTTCATAAGCCTCCTTGACATCTGTGAGACTGACCTGGCAAACCTGGACTTTAATACCAAGTACATAAGGTGATGGAGACCACAAGGCTATACCAGATCATGCAGTAGTGAATCGTGAAAGAATTAAAAGACTTGTTTGGATGTCTAAGCCTCTCAGTACCCTATTTAGAAAATAGTGTCTAATCTACATCATGGAAATGATATAGATATTATGATCATGGCATCTTATCATATTGCATGATTTTTCATTTTTTGTCATATACTACTATACGTTCCCAGTTTGGTCATTTTTTTATATACATGCTCAGAGGCAAAGCAAGAGAAGTGTTTAGGGTTCATCTAATTTAGTTTTCTCTCACTGTCAGCACATGGAACTGTTTAAGGTAAAAGAGAATTATGTTTTGAATTATGTTTCAAATTATGAATTTAGGATGCAGCTTCTCTCAGTGTCACTTCCAAATGCCATGTTTACAAGAGATATAAAACCACACAAAGTTAGACACTAGCATTTTTCTCTGCAGATCCTACATTTAACTAAGAGCTTCCATGGCCTGATTATACTTGCCTTCAGAAAAGGCATTTAATTGCTTGCAAAAAGTAAGACAGAAATAAGCACTCTGAAAATCTTTTGATTATTTTTTAACATTGTAATTTTTACACAGAGAGGTAGAGCAGAGATAGTGAAGAAATTGTGGTAGACTGACTGGAATCAAGCAGTTATGGTTCCCCTTTTCTCAGCATTGGCTTTAATTAAAGCTGTGGAGTTGCAGTATTCTAATTTAGTCCCCTGGAGGAGTTGCCTATGCAGCCTTCAACCAGTTGAGAATAACCGCCATACCTATTGTCCTGGGTCCAGCAGTAGCAGTCATTTTTCTCCTTCTTAGTAGCTGGTGCAGTGCTGTGGTTTTGACTTTTGGCCTTGGAACAGCGCTGATAACACCGATATTTTTAGTTGCTGCTCAGTAATGTTTGCTCTGACCAAGGACTTTCTGAGTCTTATGCTTGCCAGGGAGGAGAGGAAGCCAGGAGGAAGCAGAGACAGGACACCTGACCCAAACTGACCAAAGAGGTATTCCATACCACAGCACGTCATGCCCACTATATAAACTGGGGGCAGTTACCCTGAAGGCCCAGATTACTGCTCAGGTCAGGCTGGGTATCAATTGGCAGGTGGTGAGCAATTGTATTCTCTTCCCTTGTTATTTCCCTTATCATTACTATTATTGGTGGTAGCAGCAGTGATTTGTGTTATACCTTAGTTACTGGACTGTTCTTATTTCAGCCTGTGGGAGTTACATTCTTTCAATTCTCCTCCCCATCCTTCCAGAAGAGGGGGGGAGAAAGAGGGGGGAGTGAGTAAGCGGCTGTGCACTTGAGTTGTTGACTGGGCTTAAACCACGACACCTATCAACCTCAGGACATTGCTAGAGAATGCCTCTTTACTTACAGGGATGTATTAGTCATAGATATTCATCATTATGTATGCCTAAATCAGGTGTGATTCAGCTGAGCTTCCCAGCTTGTTGGCGTGGGTATGTATTTTGGCTGTGTCCTGACTGCATCAGGATAAGATATGAGTGTGCCTTGAATTTCACTGAAGCAAACACAACCAGCCACACAGGAAGGCAGGAGTAATAATGAATCCAGTAACTTGGCACCCAAAGGACCAGGGCTGTAGGCTGGACTTTAATAGCTCACCAGTTAAGCACTTTAGACAAAACCGAGGTGGAGTAAATGCAGCTTAGTTTTTAAATCAGCTTTTCTCTGAATGTTAGAATAACAAAAAATATGTAATATTTGCTTATTTCTTTCAGAGATAATAATCTTAGACAGAACTCATATGATATTTAAAAGTAGATGAAAAATAAAACTGGTGGTGGTACTTGTTGAAAAAAAAAATCAATAAGAAAGTGCAAGTTTTAAATTGAACACCAGCTAAAGAATAAACATGATTACTGATGAAATGAATCCTTTGCTTTTCTGGCTTAGGGTTTGAAAATTTTTCTTAGTTAATTCATCCTTTGGAAAACATAGCTTTTTCAAGGATTGTGTCTCAGATAAAAACAGATAAAAGCCTTCCCTAAACATTTACTGAATGCAAAATAAACAAATGAAAACCATCACCATTCTCCTTACAACTGGGAAACTTGAGCATATGGAGATGTGCATTAGAAAAAACATTTTACTTTGTCACATAAGTGACATTTGTACATTTTAGTTCTCAGGAGTATAGTGATTTCCAAAATAACCCAATTTAATGAAGGTACAAAAGTGAACAATTTTGTTAGCACTTCCAGTGGAAGACAGGCAGTTTAGAAGGTTTATTCTACTTCATAATGAAGAGTTAAACATTCTGAGGGAGGATTTGAAAAGGCTGAAGGGTAATGCTTTAAAAAGCTGCAATCCCACAAAGTACATATTATGCCTCTATGTGCCCATTTAAGCATTCTCACGTTAAAGTCAGCTGGGGGCTCTTTCTACTTCTCCTCCAGATCCCACTTAGCCCATTCCCAACAGAGCTGGGAATTGGAGGTCAGTCAGACAAGAGCTCACTATGAATTCTTTTTCTGAATCTTTCTGGTTGTTTTATAGACTTTTTGGTTTACTGGCTCATGCTTCTTCTGTGATTTATATCTGGAATTGCCTGTTAGAGCTGTGAATTGCAATAATCAGACCTGACCTGTCCTTTAGATAACTGCCCTGACATCTCAGCATTTCACAAACTGCCAGATCTTTGGGAAATCTGCCTGGAACTTTATTCGATCTTTGTTTCAAGTGTGGTAAAACATGTGGATACCAAACCCCAGCACAAAGTTAGAGGATAGCAAGAAACTAAATAAGCAACATCGAAAATTTAAGGCTCACAAGTCAGAATATTTTTCCTTTGATAAAAGCAAGTGGGAAAGAATCTGTAACTGAGTTGTCCTAATGCATTTTGTTGATTTAGGAAATCAATGGAGAAAATGACAAGCCAGAATTTTATCTCTTCCACTGCGAAGTACCGCTAAAGTTGACTGTGGCTGGAGATGTACTTGTAGAGAAGGCCTGTTAGTGGTGCAGTTAGTTTCAGTTTCTACATGGCTTAAGCTTATCAATTGCACAAGGCTTAGGCAGGACAGATGCAGATACAGCAATGGCTAGAGCAGCCACTGCCATTAGCAGCACTAATTTTGGAAAGATTTTTCTACCAATCACCTTTGCTGACAGAATTATACCAGGAAAGGCAGGACAATTTTTTACAGCTGGAATTTTGCTACAATGCTGGTGAGCTGTCAGGCAGTTGATAAGACAACCTCTTTGCAGGAAACGCTTACGGACTCAGAACTTGTGGAAGCAACGTTAAAATGCCCTTTTCTCTCTGATAATCAAACCCTTCCTTCTTGTTCCCCCGCATACACAAACCAACCAACAACATGAAAACATGTGCCCTAAGCTAGAATATTTACCTGTAGCATTGGCCTTTTCAGAACATTTACATACTTGAATAAGAAGTCTGAACTTGAGCTTTTGAATAGAATTAAAATTAAATCTCACTTTTCTTTTTCCTGTTATTGTGTCAATGTTTTTACTACAAAGGAAGGTAAGGAAGTTGCACAGTTTAATACATTGAACCCTCTTTTGTTCATTGTAAGTGAAAAATGAAACTATTTACTTTTTTCCCCTGGAAAAAAACAAATGTGAGCAGCAGCAGACCCATTGAAACAATTGATTATTCAGTTTCTCGAGTTAAAGCACACAGGGCTTATCTCTGAAGCCATCAAAGAGATATTTTATTTTTTTATTAGGAGTCCAAGTAGAAAGGGCATTATTTAATGCCTGGAAACACAAACAGCTTTTTTTTTTTTTTTTTTCAGTGTACACTAACCAACAACAGCAACAAAAAAGATAACTTATGTATGAAAAAAACTTCAGACTTACTGGAATTTAAAATTTTAAAAATATCCTGGATTGAAATATATTTCACAGTCAAGTTTTTCGATTCTGGGTACCTAACATTAGGTTTCTAAATACCTGTTTTGGTGACCAGATCTACATGAGAGGATTTCCAGGAGCTGCTGAGCATTCACAAACTCCTGTGAATCTAGGGGAAGCTTTAAGTGATGTCTGCCCTTAAGAATAGGATATAGGATTTAGTAACCAGCTTAGTATACCTGGACTGCATAAACATGGCTTCATCTCTGTTGTAGCCATTGGCATCCACACTGAGCTCAGCATTGGATCCTGGATAGATAGGGAAAATACACATGCCAGAACCTAGTCCTTGAAAGGTCAGGCTGATGCTTCAGGCCAAGGAGAAGCTGTTGTTATAAACCATACACAGAGGTTTCTTTTTGCAAGCGTAAGGTCCCTTGCTGCCAAGGCAGCTGTGTACATGATCCAAAGCAAAATATTTCCTTCTGTTCTCCACCTAATATGACATTTCAGCTAAAACCAAAAAGTAGGACTTACAACTGGAGCTACAGTTTTGTGGAGACGCAGATAAATCACTGCAGAGAAATTCAGTGTGTGGAATCATTTCTGTGCAATTGTTGTTTAATTTGCCACCGTTTAACTATCACTTTCAATACTTTTCTGCTATCTAAAGGCTCACAGCAATTTTTTCACAATATTGCATTTTTACAGGAGTTTTTAGGTATCTTTGATCCTTGTATGGTCTGAATCAGCTTACTGTTAACAAGTGTAAATAATGAATAATAAATCCTCACTACAGAAAAGCTAAGCTGCTCATGGACTGACTACATTCATAATTATGTAAGCTTCAGTTAACAGATCTCTCCAGTTCAGATGCTTCATGTAGTGTGCACAGAAGTATATATCTTTTGAGCTAGAAAGTGTTCAGCAGGAGATTTTCCATAGAGAAATGTCATATTAGTTTGCTGACAAGTTTAATACTTAGTGCATCTGTTTAATGATTGCCATTACAAGAAAATACATAGAAGCAAGTCATTATTAAATATGGTTCCAGTCCATCAGGTTATTTGACTAAACTTCTCTTTTACAGTATTTCAAAGAAATATTAAAAGCTAAAGGGTATCTTTAGAAAATGAGATCTGCTTAAAGTCTGTCCAAATGTGGCTTCCAAGGAAGCAAGAAGGAAGAATATTTTCAGTAAGTCATGTTAATTACAGACACAAGGAAGGGTTTGGCCACCAACATCAAAGAAAGCGAGATATAAAAGGAAAAGAGAAAAATGTATTTCAGAAGCAAATACATTATTTCAGAATGAGTGATTATTTTGTTGTGATGCTGATGTTTTTGACTTGGAAACTGCAGTAAGCATCAGCTTACTGGGATGTGAGCAACTAAAAGAGCAAAGATTAAATCTTTGTGCCATCGCAGTAAACATGAGGCAGAACAAAAGCTGCCTTTAAGTAACCATGGTCAAGCAAAAAATAATCTACTCAGAAGGAGAAATCTGAAAAATATAGCTAACAAACATTGCTGCAGAGGCCTGAGAAGAAATTATGCTGTATACTACATCTAAACTGCATATTTAACTTATTTCTATAAGCCACAAATTTACACTATATAGTGAAGCACTTCAGCTACTCCAGCACAAGTTCCTTCAGTACCATAGTAAAGCCTTTGTTGTATTTATGCTTTTTTCTACTTGCTTCCAGCAGGTACCATAACAACCACCACTGTAAGAGGTCCAGCATACTGCATACCTCCTTGATCTTGCTTCACCTAGCACTGTTAATGAAAAGGTTAAGAAAAAGACTCTAGATGGGTTGATGAGGTCCACCCAGAATGCCCAATTCATACCAAAGGCTTTTCAGTGACAAAGCTCTCTCCAATAAATGTCCCAAAGGTTTAGATCACTTATCAGCATCATCTATAGGTAGGACCAAATTATGTTCCCACCATGGATTAACGAAAAAATCACTAACTTCTGAATGCAAAATGTAACCTTCAAAGTCTTACAACAAGACCTGGCACTGATTCTGGATCAGCAGAACACCAGGTATTAGGCCTCAACTGGGAAAATGCTCATCATGTCTGTCCCCACAAACACACTTCATCCTACTCAGCTTTAATTTTTATCTATGTCCTGGGTTCAGCAGTAGCAGTCATTTTTCTCCTTCTTAGTAGCTGGTGCAGTGCTATGTTTTTGACTTTTGGCCTGGGAACAGCACTGATAACACCGATGTTTTTAGCTACTGCTTAGAATGTTTAGACTGACTAAGGACTTTCTGAACCTCATGCTTGCCAGGAAGGAAGGGAAGCCAGGAGGAAGCAGAGAGAGGCCACCTGACCCAAACTGTCCAAAGAGGTATTCCATACCACAGCATGTCATGTGCAGGATATAAACTGAGAGTCACCCGGAAGGGCTAGATCACTGCGGGGATCAGGCTGGGTATCTGTCGGTGGGCAGTGAGCGGTTGTATTCTCTCCCCTTGTTATTTCCTTTGTCATTATTATTATTGGTGGTAGCAGCAGTGGTCTGTGTTATACGTTAGTTACTGGACTGTTCTTATCTCAACCTGTTGGAGTTGCATTCTTTTGATTCTCCTCTCCATCCCTCCAGGAGAGGGGGGGAGTGAATGAGAGACTGTGTGGCTGATTTACAGCTTGGCCTAAACCACGACAGTCTAGCTTCGTCACTGCTCAGCAGCAAGCAACAATTCTTCCAGGAGAAAAAAGGGAATAAAAATTCGGGTTCTATGTAGTGGTCAACATAATGCAAAATAGACAATTTGCTCACATTTACAAAACTGATGATTCTAATACCCTTACCAGTCTTGTGACTCTCCCCCTGACTGGGAAACATAAATAGACTTGGTCTGGCCTGGCCCTTTTCCCTGAAAGGTCAGGCAACTAAAATCATATTCTTCAGCTTTATGCTTTTGATGCTGTGAGAAATGTTCTCAGGACTCCAGGATCAGCTCCTTCAGCAGATCAGTAGGAAACAGAAGCAAATATAATTTGTTCCTTTCGGAAAATGATTCCATAGATATACTTAAGTTGAGAGGCCTTCTTTTTGAACATGTCCTCTCTGTGAGTAATGAGGATGACTAATCCTGATATTTTACTAGAAAACATGATAAATGTCTGTGTATATACTTTGAGATACTTTGTCCTCTCAACTGAAACTAACATCTGGTGGCAGTTAGTTGCCTACGCATCCTTCAAGTTTAGAGTAATTCACTGTGTGCTGCTGGCTGGGAAGCATGGAGATTCCTCTTCCCAAAGGACATACCAGTGTGAACATCATACCAGCAGTCTCTTCAATGATCCAAGGCATTTGACACTTCTTTACTGTTGTGCTCCACAGTCTGCATTGATGATCTTTCACTTCCAAAGCGCTCTCAGGACCATGGTCCCAATTTCAAAATCCACCAATGAATAAATGTCTAATTATATCTTGAAAATCTTTATCTATGACTCAACAAATGGATCATGTTTGAGACTTTGAAACTAAAAAAGCAGAAGATGTGTTTCAGGGAAGAATGAAGCAAAATATTTTCAGGTGAAGTAGTTCAGATGCTGAAAAAATAAAAGTAGAAGATATTTACTGAAATAGAGTTCTGCTTCCTTAGAAGAAAAATTGATAATATACTTCTGTTCTTCCCCACTGTAGTCAATTTCTGAATTATGTTTTGCCAAGCAGAGAAACCTGGAACTGGAAAATAACAATTCCTTGATAAATCTGTTGTATGTGGTCATGCAGCTAGTCATTATTGGCTAAATTGGCAATTTACATTTTTGCTGGACTGATTTCAGTGGGATAGAAATTCCATCAAGCAATTAAAGAGCACACAACTTAATCTTAGTACTGTCTGATGGATAAAAATTACTGAATTTATTTACTTTCAGTTGACTTCTACTCTTTATCAAACTCTAATAAGATATTGAAAAGTTAGTCCTCTCTGAATATTGTCATACCAAATTATGTTTTAAATCAATGATATTTGTGAAATAGTCACAAATATTTTTATAGGAGCAAGTAGTGTTAGGACAAGATGTAATGGTTTTAAACTGAAAGAAGGTAAATTGAGATTAGATATTAGGAAGAAATTCATTACTGTGAGGGTGATGAGACACTGGAACAGGTTGCCCAGAGAAGCTGTAGGTGCCCCATCCCTGGCAATGTTCAAAGCAAGGCTGGATGAGACTTGAAGCAACCTGATCTAGTGGAAAGTGTCTCTGCCCTAGGCAGGGGTGCAGCAACTAGATGATCTTCAAAAACTCCTTCCAATCCAAGACATCTTATTATTCTATGATCATTTTTAATTTCTTTGTGATCATTATTGCCTTCTCAAGCTTTAGCAGGAGTTATCATCTCCTTTTTAGGCTTATTTTCCAACTTAATATGAAAATATTTTAACATAGAGTGGGTGCTAGAAAAACAGAAGGCTGTAGAGCACTAAGTATGCAAAAATTCAAGGGTTCCATCACACATTTGCTCTCAAGTAGAGGAATCGCATATTAAAGGCCCATCACTGGATTGATTTTATCATCTGATAATCAAAAATTCAATCAAAACTAGCATGCACTGTTAAAAGAGATGGAAACTTGAAGTCATATTTGGGTTTTTTCAGTTTTTCCTCTTTTGCAGAAAAGTCATTACTGTCTCTTGTTCTGCAGTGAAACCTTGCCAGTGACACTACTATGCACAAAGTGATTTTTTAGGAATTCAGTTCTCTTGTAATAGATGTCAGTGTTAAGATTCAGAGCAGCTGTAAAACAGAAAGTGAAATCCTAGTGGAGCTATCATAAGAATTGTGTAAAGAAATATAACGTAATTCAAAACATGTTTCAGTATATTTTAATGTACAAAAATCCTCTATAGATAGATCACAAGTTATTATATATAAATGCTTATTGTATTTTTAATATTGAAAAATTAATCCATTAAAATAAGGTATCACTCTTGATTTAGAAGGATTTTATAATATGAAAATGACAAAACCTGACCATTTTTTTATTCTGTCCTGTGCAGTTAGATACTAAATTGTGGCCAATAATTATAATTTTTTCTCTTTACTGTTTTAAAACTCCTTTGAAGTTGAATCTACAGTGAAAGAAGCCATTGAAAAGCTGCTGCTTCTCTCTGGAGCTTCTCATATCAAATTACATTTTAATCTGATATTTACAAAATACGAGAAGGCACTTGAGTTAGGCTCTGCTGAGCTCGTAGACTAGCAGCAATAGGTGAAACTGCGTTAGAATCATAGAATAGTTAAGGTTCGAAAGGACCTTAAGATCATCTAGTTCCAACCCTCCTGCCATGGGCAGGAACGCCTCACATTAAACCATGTCACTCCAGGCTCTGTCCAACTTGGCCTTGAGCACTGCCACAGATGAAGTGTTCACAACTTCCCTGGGCAACCCATTCCCGTGCCTCGCCACCCTCACAGTAAAGAACTTCTTCCTTATATCCAATCTAAACTTCCCCTGTTTCAGTTTGAACCCATTACCCCTTGTCCTATCACTACAGTTCCTAATGAAGAGTCCATCCCCAGCATCCTTATAAGCCCCCTCCAGATACTGGAAGGCTGCTCTGAGGTCACCATGTAGTCTTCTCTTCTCCAGGCTGAACAGCCCCAACTTTCTCAGCCTGTCTTCATACAGGAGGTGCTCCAGTCCCTTGATCAACCTCGTGGCCCTCCTCTGGACTTGTTCCAACAGTTCCATGTCATTTTGGACATCACAACTGCACACAATACTCCAAGTGAGGTCTCCCAAGAGCAGAGTAGAGGGGCAGGATCACCTCCTTCGACCTGCTGGTCACGTTGCTTTTGATGCAGCCCAGGATACGGTTGGCTTTCTGGGCTGTGAGCGCACACTGCCGACTCATATTCATTTTCTCACTGACCAGCACCCCCAAGTCCTTCTCCACAGGGCTGCTCTGAATCTCTTCTCTGCCCAACCAGTAGCTGTGCCTGGGATTGCTCTGACCCAGGTGTAGGACCTTGCACTTGGCATGATTAAATTTCATCAGGTTGGCATCAGCCCACCTCACAAGTGTGTCAAGGTCCCTCTGGATGGAATCCCTTCCCTCCAGTGTATCAACTGAACCACACACCTTGCTGTCATCAGCAAACTTGCTGAGGGCACACTCAATCCCACTGTCCATGTCACCAACAAAGATGTTAAACAAGATCAGTCCAAACACCGATCCCTGAGGGACATCACTCATTACTGGTCTCCAGCTGGACACTGAGCCATTGACCACAACTCTTTGAGCACGGCCATCCAGTCAGTTCTTTATCCATCGAGTGGTCCATCTATCAAATTGATGTCTCTCCAATTTAGAGACAAGGATGTCATTCAGAACAGTATTCTCCCTTTAACCCTGACCTACAAACTCTGTTGACTGCTCACCTGTCCCCAGAGTTCCATACTCTCCAGCCTATCCTTAACATAAATAGCAACTCCCCCTGCCCATCTGCCAGGCGTGTCTTTTCTAAAGAGCCTATAGTCTTCCATTCCAACACTCCAGTCATAGGAGCCATCCCACCATGTTTCTGTGATACCAATTATATCATTCCCCCAAAGATGTGCACACATCCCTAATTCCTCTTGTTTGCTCTCCATGCTATGGGCGTTTGTATAGATGCATCAGAGCTGAGCTCCAGAGGAAGACGGCTCAGTGGCTGGAGCAGCTGGAATATCTCTACACTGCTCCGAGCACTCATTATAGATGCTGGCAACTGACTGGGTGTGTTGGGATGGAATGATGCTCCTCTCCTCCAACACATCTAGTTTAAAGCATCCTTGACCAGCCTGGCAAGCCTTCTACCAAAACCGCTCTTCCCCTTAGTTGTCCAACCAGCTCCACTAGCCTCCAGTAGACCCTGCCTGCCAAATTGAGTCCCGTGTTCTAAATACCCAAACCGCTGACTATGGCACCTCCATTCTAACCATTTATTAACCTGGCCAATCCCCCTAGCCTTTTTAAGGTCCCCCCCTTTATCCTGGAGAACTGATGAAAAAACAATCAGAGCTCCAGAGCCCCTAACCACCTCTCCCAGGGCTCTGTAGTGCTTAATGTTCTCTGGGCTACTTCTGTCTATTTCACTAGCACCCACATGAACATCTAGAAGCGGGTAATAGTCAGTGGGACTTACTAGACCAGGCAGCCTCTCTGCAACATCCCTGATCTGTGCCCCTGGTAGGCAACACACCTCCCTTGAGGCTGGGTCAGGCTGACAGATGGGTGCCTCTGTGCCTTTCGAAGTAGAATCCCCCATTACTATGACCCGTAGCTTTTTCCTGGCAGCACCTGTAGTGATCTTCTTTAGCAGTGCATCATTCGGTTGTTCATGCTGTGAATGTGTTTCCTCATTAGCCCCCTGCAGGACAGCAAAGCGGTTCTGGGTGGGGACAACAGGTTTAGGAGGAAGCCCCTTGCTTTTAATTGTCCTCTTCCTCTGTCGTGACGCGGGAGTCACGGACACCGCTGAGCCGACCAATATGATCCAGCGAATGCCGTTTATTGCCTGTTAACACACTGC